>CM077078.1:5089911-5252411 GCA_039513925.1 Platanthera zijinensis | reverse complement strand
CCCTTGTACAGCGCCATCATCCCTTATTTATAATAGCCTTAAAAACAACCTTGTAGGAGACTGTGCATGGAAGGACGCCCAACAACATGGTCTATACTGGTATAGTACATCATGGAGACATTTTTGCCAAGAATTGTCCACCTCACGTTAGTTTGTTGTGTGTCCATATTACCAAGAGCATGTCTGCCGAGGACTTCTCCTGGTCCTTTGGATGCCAAAATGCTGTGTCAAATTGACTTTTTGCTGAGTATTCTCGACCGGTCCTCACAAAGTTACTCTTTCAAACTCTTTCTTGTCGATCGAAGTTCTTGAATGCTTATGGCGATCACCCTGAACGTAGTCGTCATCTTCTCGCGGGTGCCGAAGACATGGGAAGGCGGTTCTGCAAGTACCCTTATTCGCATTTCTCCGGTTGATTGGGCAAATTAAATTCTTGTAGAGAACCTTCAACTACCTCAGCTTGGCCAACCATGCATTGTTCATTAATTGATACTACGTGCATGGATGATGTTAGATTTTTCATGGGGCTATAAATTCTGTTCATGGTGTTGCATAAGGTTCTTGAAGGTTCTCAATCATGGTATGGGATAAATTTTTTTAAAAAAAAATGATATCATCATCTCTAGAGAAGGTGTCGGCAGATAAGGCCAGTTCTCAATCTGTACAATTTGTTGTTTAGTCATTAATCATGGCTGTATCCATTAGGTCATCAATTGCCGTCCACTGAGGGAGTGATGTGTTACGTGAGCCCATGAAGAGACCGGCAATCAACCGGCAATAGTAGAAGTGATTGGAATGGCTAGAAGCATCGTTTCCTCAGTAATGCAGCTCTTGAAGATCATCAACTGCTTACAGAAGCTGTCAAGGGAGATGAATCCTTTTCACTGCATCAAAGAGTCTTTGACAATGGTCTCCCATGTTGGAGAGCCAAGTGTCACCCTTTTTGAGGAGCACAAGAGATTAACGCTTGTTGATGTAGTGCGAGTTAGAGGTAAAAATGCTGGTGTTCATGCAAAGAGCGAGGAGGTGTCGCGCTGTGTTGAGGCAAATTGACACTCTGTTTAGAGCTTGCATGACCTTTTTACTCTAGTAAGCTAGCTACACACAGACATGATTCCCCCACATTCTTTAGTAGTGTTAAGAAACAAAAGGCATAAGCTTGGTATGAGTGTATGACGTGTATCCTAAATGAACTAATACAAAAAGGTACAAGATGGGGCAAAAGTTTATGAAGATACTCGCAAAGAATGGGGAAAAAAGATATTCGAAAAGTGCTCTCGGTATAACAAGGAAAGAAGATCTTCCACAATTGTTCAGATATCATCCAAGTTATTTATTTAAGATCAGCAACCATGGAGCGAGGTCCTGAGGTATTGTTGATGTCTTGCATCTAGTGGACACCATCCTTTAATTGTCCTCCGTCGAAGTGATGGGAGGTTTCTTTAGCATTGTATTTATATATGTAATTGTTTCCATGTTGTTTTTTTCCTTTCAATGTATCTATTGCACTCTCTGAGAAATTTATAATGGGAGGTTCTCTTATATTGCCCTTTTTCAATTATTTACTTTTACTCATCGCAAAGTGATGTAGGGTAGGCTAAGGGGTGCACAAAACCTAGGACGCTAAGTGGAAATACAAACACGACACACTAACACGACTCTAAATGCAATGTGATCGTCAGTGATGGTGACAAATAATTATGAGCAATGATATTTTATATGTAACACCAAGCAAATATTTAGAATTGAAAACAACTAATTAATTTGGCAATTTGATAACAGCTTTCCTCTGCTCGGAGAGACAAAGCAAAGCACGCTGCGAATAACTCCACCTGAAAATTATTAGCTTACTGAAACAATTTCTACTAGCAAGAATCATAGCACATGCATTTATTCACCAATGAAAATGTCAAATCAAATAACTCAATACCACAAAAACTCACAAAGTAGCGGGCTGAATCGAGACACTGAAGAACTTGGGTCCGGATGTGTAGATCGGCGATCGGAGGTGGAACCGGCGGCGTGAAAATGAAGGCGGTGGCTGTCCTCGGCGGTAAATGATGAGATTGGGTGAGAAAAGGGGAGATCCAGCCACGTACAAGTAGATCCGGGCCGGGGAGGAGTGGATCCGCTATTTAGGGTCGGATCCGGGCAAAAATGAAAAGTATGAATTGTGGAAGTAACGGATCAGGAGGCTATAACCCTTGATCTGGACTGATCTAGAATTTTAAGGTTGTTAGGGCGGTGGATCCACGAAGGGGAGTTGGCGGATTAGGGAGGAGGGGGAGGTGGAGGCCGGCGGGCTGTTAGGGCAACTTTTAGGAGGTGGGTGGCGGTGGGGAAGGGTGATGGCTGGTCGGCTGGACCGTGGGGGAGAAGGCAAGGGGCCGGCGGGCTGGAGAGGAGGTGGCGGGTTGGGCGGCTGCAAGGAAGCAGCAGGCCGGCGGTTTCGGGGATGGAAGGGAGGGCTGCAGCGGGTGGAAACGGAAGTTTGGGAGTGGAAATGAGGGCAAGGGTAGGGGGTACATTGGGGGAGAACGAGCACTTAGGAGTCGTCACCTAGGATTTCACGACGTCGGCCCTGGGGAGGGATCGCTGGAATCCGGGAATAAAGTACTCCAAATTCTGCAATCAAATGATTTCAGCCCCTACAACTCCTATTTATAAGAAAAGAACAGCATAGGGCTTCCCCATCAACGACTATGATTGGCCGGTGGGACAGGCCACTAAATACATGAAAATGAACTCAAAAAAATAAACTAATATATGTTTTCGACTTGCGACGCGGATCCGGACACATCTGCAGAGTCTGATTGTCGATCCGGGCACGCCATATATGGTAAGTCGTCAAATCAACCTTGAACGGGCCCAAAGCTCGTGCTCGTCTCTGCTCTGCATCAATCTCCCCGGCTTGAAAGAATTCATCTCCCGATGAATTGGGATCGGAATTCTCTCGATGACTGTCAGGTACAACTCAAAGAAGTCCACCGGAAGTCGTCAAAGTGTCGTCGGCGGAAGTGTCCTCGTCAACCAACTCCCCCTAACTGAAAAGTTGTCATCTCCAGTGAATGGAGACGGTCGTGTTGAAATCGAAGTATAGGGGCGAATCAATCAAGCTCTGCTGCAAGTATCCAAGCGTCAACTGCGTCAGGGCGGCCCCGCCAATGTACCAAGTAGTGACAGCGCAGCCCATCTGAAGTAGGAACAAGCCGATGGAATCTGAACTCTGTGATGTTCTCATCGCTCATCTCTCGAGTGGTGGATCCTGGTGCAATCGGCGGTGCCGGTGGTGAAACCAAAGAAGACGAATTCCCAAGTGGAAGGGTGTCAGCAGTGGATGGGTTGTAGTGGCTATCAGACGTAGGGGAAGTATGAGAGTGGTAGGGCAACGAAAGTGGGGGTAGGTGCGGCTGGGCATCTCCAATGCTCGGGTCCACATATTCGTGAGGCTCATAGTACGGCGTCAGATCCTCGACATTAAACATCAGGTGAATTCCCATACTAGTCGGGATATCGAGTCGGTAGGCATTTGTCCTAATACGACTAATAATAAAATACAGACTCATTCGCCTTGCGCTTAACTTTTTGGCAGACCCCAAGGGGAGCCTCTCTGGGCGGATTCACACCATTACTTTCTCGCCTGCATTAAATATTTGTTCTCGCATTCGCTTATTTGCATGAGTTTTATAACTTTCATTGCTCATTATTATTTGTCGGCGAACCGACTCATTCAACTCATGCAAATGCTGTGCAAATGACTCAGCAGACTCGCTAGGGCGCGACTCCAAAGGACTCGGGACAAGTTCAATGGGCTTCCTAGGGTCGTATCCTGATACTACATGGAATGGACTCAACCCGGTGGACCTATTGACTGAGCTAGTGTAGGCGAACTCTGCATTGGGAAGATCTAAGTGCCAGCTACCGACATGCTCTCCTACTAGACACCGCAAGAGATTCCCTAAGCTCCTGTTCACTACTTCGGTCTGCTCGTCCGTCTGCGGATGATATGTCGAGGAGAACCTAAGGATGGTGTCAGTCTTATGCCACAGGGTCTTCCAGAAGTAACTCATAAACCTCACATCATGGTCTGACACGATCGACTTGGGTAGGTCATGCAAACGAAAAACATCCCTCATGACGATAGATGCAACATGAGTCGCATCTGAAGTCTTACGGCAAGCGATAAAATGTGTCATCTTTGAAATACGATCAACTACCACGAAGATGGAGTCGTGTTTTCATAGAGTGTGGGGAAGTCTGAGAACAAAATCCATGTAGGCGTGTACATACCCGTGTTCTGTTTGGCACCCTTGGTCGTTTGGCAGATACGATAGTGGCGGACAACGTGGGTCACGTCCTTCTTAAGGTTGGGCCAATAAAGATGATCCTTGACAATGGCTATGGACTTGTCTCGCCCAAAGTGCCATGCGGCTTCGCCCGCGTGCAATTCCCAAATCAAATAATCACTGTATGATGTCTGGGGAATGCACAGACGGGAGCCCCGGTACAGATATCCCTCAAAGATCTGATATCCCTCAACAGGTTCTGGTGGGTCTCGGGACGGGGCAGTATAAATCTCGCAAAGTCTGGGTATGTCGGATAATCCAGAATCAATCTCTCAAGCCCATCTACGCTAGTGGTCATCGTCTGCAACAGGGGGACGCGGCGAATCAACGCATCAGTCGGTTTGTTCTCAACACCAGCTCGGTGCTTGAGAACATAATGAAAGTCCTGCAGATACTCGATCCATTTGGCATGCCGGTGTCCCAGCTTGCGCTGCGAATCGAGATAACGTAAGACATGGTGGTCGGAATACCAAAATGATGTAGGGTAGGCTAAGGGTGCACAAAACCTAGGGCGCTAAGTCGAAATACAAATGCGATACACTAACACGACTCTAAATGCAATGCGATCGTCAGTAATGACGACAAATAATTATGAGCAATGATATTTTATATGTAACACCACACAAATATTTAGAATTGAAAACAACTAATTAATTTGGCAATTTGATAACGGCTTTCCTCCGCTCGGAGGGCCAAAGCAAAGCGCGCGGCGAATAACTTCACCTGCACATTATTAGCTTACCGAAACAATTTCTACTAGCAAGAATCACAACACATGCATTTATTCACCAACGAAAATGTCAAATCAAATAACCCAATACCACAAAAACTCACAAAGTAGCGGGCTGAACCGAGACACTGAAGAACTTGGGTCCGGATATGTAAATCGGCGATCGGAGGTGGAACCGGCGGCGTGAAAATGAATGGGTTGGCTGTCCTCGGCGGTAAATGAAGAGATCGGGTGAGAAAAGGGGAGATCCTGACACATACAAGTAGATCCGGGCCGGGGAGGGGCAGATCCGCTATTTAGGGTCGGATCCGGGCAAAAATGGAAAGTATGAATGGTGGAAATAACGGATCGGGAGGCTATAACCCTAGATCTTGACTGATCTAGAATTTTAAGGTTGTTAGGGCGGTGGATCCACGAAGGGGAATTGGCGGATTAGGGAGGAGGGGGAGGTGGAGGCCGACGGGCTGTCAGGGCAACTTTTAGGAGGTGGGTGGCGGTGGGGAAGGGTGATGGCTGGTCGGTTGGACCGTGGGGGGGAAGGCAAGGGGCCGGCAGGCTGGAGAGGAGGTGGCGGGTTGGGCGGCTGCAAGGAAGCAGCGGGCCGGCAGTTTCGGGGATGGAACTTGGAAGGGCGGGCTGCAATGGGTTGAAACGGAGGTTTGAGGAGTGGAAAATGAGGGCAAGGGTAGGGGGTACCTTGGGGGGAAGAACGAGCACCTAGGAGTCGTCACCTAGGGTTCCATGGCGTCGGCACCGGGGAGGGATTGCTGGAATCCGGGAATGAAGTTCTCCAAATTTTGCAATCAAATGATTTCAGCCCCTACAACTCCGATTTATAAGAGAACAACCTAGGGCTTCCTCATCAACGACTATGATTGGCCGGTGGGGTTGGCCACTAAATACATGAAAATGAACTCAAAAAATAAACGAATATATGTTTTCGACTCGCGACGCGGATCCGGACACATCTGCAGAGTCCGATCGTCGATTCGGGCACGTCATATATGGTAAGTCGCCAAAACAGCCCCGAACGGGCCCAAAGCTCGCGCTCGTCTCTGCTCCGCATCACAAAGTATGTCGAGACCCCTTGGTTCGGTATGCTGGCCAATGAGTAAAATTCTCACTTAGTTGGCATAGAGATGGACTGATCATGGTAATGAAGACAAACAGTATTATCGAAGTCTTCTGACAGATAGCATTTTTATAACTAAATGATTCAAAAATGCTTTGATTCCTGTGATTGTAATACGGGGTAGAAATAAAAGATTTTTATTATTTGGTCTCTTTCTATGCAAGAATACCAGACAGGTACCCTTCTGCCTTGGGGAAGAAGGATTTTGGCTTTCTTCTTCCTACAAATTAGAAGTATGGGAGACTGGTTTGATTCAGGGATAACAAGAACTCTTTGATGACCAGAAACACTATCGGTCACAGATACGAAGCACACTGGCGCCTATACAATCAGAACAGATCTTGCATTTATATAACAAGGTTGAAGGGTGAGTTCAAGGAGGATCGCAGCAATGCCGTTCCTCAACGATACCATCAATAAAGCTTGATTGCAATGATGATTCTGATTCCAAGGGTCGCAGACGCCGATGGCTTTGTCGTATCGGCTGCTAATGCACTCAAAGCATGATCATGGTGTTCTCCGGTATCAATGCCCATAGTGCTAGTTAGTACCGCTCTATGATGTAAATGTCAGTGGGAAGGTGATCTATGAGTTCTCTCTAAAGTGGTTCTGTTATGTGGCGTGTTCGCGCCGTTTTATCTTCAATTTCTGCGTAATTATTTTTAGCATATTTTGACTCATTGTCGTAAGCCTAAATGGGGGGCATTTTTTGGAACCTACTTAAGTGTTTGTTTGGAACAATTTGAAAAGAAGAAGAAATAGAAATCAAGTCTCTCTCTCATTTCTCCTCTCCCCTCTCTCTCTCTTTAACCCACGGGAAAACCCGTGAGTTGCCCTAGCCGAATCCCGCAGCCCCCACTTCCGCGATACTCACCGATCGACATCGTCCTCCTCCGCCTCATAGTAATAGTGTCGTCGCCGCTCACTAGGTCTAAGGGGAAGGCTAATATCAACTTGGTATCAGAGGCACTCTCCTCCGCTCGCCCGCACCCGCAATCGTGCGAATCTGTCGCTCTGTCCGCCGATCCCGCCGTTCCTTCCTCCTGTGCACAGGAACACTCCTCCAGCCCATCGGCAACCCACAACTAGCCTAACCTGCTCGCCGGCCCTTCGTCCAACTCCGGCGACCTCGCTCCGGCCAAACTAGCGGTTGTCGCCCGGTCTTCCAGCCTCGTTCCCACAGATCCGCCCCCTTTTTCTTCCGCCGGCCTCCTTCCAACTCCACCGACCAAACGTATTGCTCTCTCTCCGATGGCAGATGCTCCTCCCTCCCTCGCCGAGCTCATGGCTCTTTTCCAATCTATGTTCGCGACTCAGAACGCCAAGATGGACGCCCTCAACGACCGTTTGGATGCCCTACAAGGCATGTTGTCTCCTTCGTCTCTGGCTACGGCTGACCACCCTTCGGCAAGCCGGGTGGACTCCGTCGCCCCTCCAGGCGCGGACTACCCCACCTACACACGTACTATCCGGATGGACTTTCCCATCTACGAGGGCCGCGAAGACCCTCTTCCGTGGCTTACGCGTTGCGACATTTTCTTCGCAACCCACCGCACACCAGATGAAGAACACGTCGGCATCGCTTCCTTCCATTTACTCGGCCCAACACAATTATGGTTCACTCAACTTCTACGGGAACATCCCAACATTTTCTGGGCAGATTTCAG
This sequence comes from Platanthera zijinensis, assembly GCA_039513925.1. Taxonomy (NCBI): domain Eukaryota; kingdom Viridiplantae; phylum Streptophyta; class Magnoliopsida; order Asparagales; family Orchidaceae; genus Platanthera; species Platanthera zijinensis. The sequence goes on along the minus strand of CM077078.1, from coordinate 5,244,536 downwards.
CACGGCTTGCACCCTTCGGTTCAGCCCGGCCCTACAAGGCAACCCACTCGGCGATCTTGCGAACCTCAAACGGGACGGTTCCATCGACACCTACCTGGAAAAATTTCACATTCTTCTATCTCGGGCGACATCCGTCTTACCAGAGCAACAGGCTTCTCTCTTCACTGCCGGCCTCCACGAGCGCTTACGTTGGGATGTGAAATTCCTCCTTCCACCTAGGCTCTGTTTGGGACAATTCTGGTGGATGAAAGAGCTGATGATCGAGTAGAACTGTTTAAATAGAACTCTTTAAGAAGCTCTTTTTAAAAAGCTATTGTTGTTTGGATGCCTTTTAGTGATAGAATAGCTTTTCTTCTCCAAAGTCCTCTGAACCATTAAAGACCATGGCATTGACTCCATTGTCGGTGACAGCATCCGAAGTAGGGGAGAAAGAAAACTTCGTTTTGGGAAGAGCTTGAGATAAGTTGCTTAATCGTTGATTTGGTCGTGCATATCTTGCAGTTCTGGTCCTTTCTCGATGATCCGGTGACGAGAGAGCATCTGAGCAGAGATGGAGAGATCCCGCACTGCTGGATGGCGTCGGTTCATGGACGACGAGGGCGGCTCATGGACGACCGACGGCTTCTGTCGGGGAGAGAAGTGTCCTCGGGAGGAAAGAAGGCGGGATCGGGATCGAAGGCGGCGATGCCGGCGGCGATGCCGGCGAGAGAAGTGGCCTCAAGCGGAAAGAAGGCGGGATCGGGATCGAAGGCGGCGAGTCCACAGGGCACGGGATTTTTAGGTATTTTTTTAGGGGGATGGAAGCTCTTTTTAGGGAGCTAAACGTGGGGGGGTCCCTGACTTTCTAAAAACCAGCTTTGAAAGGATTTTTAGGAAAGCAATTTTGAGAGAGCTGCCCGCCCAAACAACCTAAAACCAGCTCTAGCGGCTGGAATAAAGATTTTCCAGCTGCCAGAGCTGCACCAAACAGAGCCCTAATCTCAACATGGCTATGAGCCTCGCCAGAGCTTGTGAACAACGCCTGCTTTTAGACCGTCCGTCGTTGGGACGTCGGGGCTCTCCAAGATCTTACTCTTTCGCCAGCTTGCCTAACACGGCTCCATTCCAAGATGCTCCTCCACGGCCTACTGTTTGCCGCCATTTATCCCGCACCAAGATGGCCGATCGACGCGAGAGGGGCATATGCTACAATTGTGATGATCCTTTTACGTCGGGACACAGATGCAAACGTCTATTTTGGCTGGAAGTCGACGACCCACCCCAGGATGACACGACGGGTGAAGCAGTGGCCCCAGTGCCTTTCGATCCATTCGATCCAGATTGAGGACAAGCTATCTTCGAATGGCGGCGGTGATGTTATGTGACGTGTTTGCGCCGTTTTATCTTCAATTTCTGCGTATTTACTTTTAGCATATTTTGACTCATTGTCGTAAGCCTAAATGGGGGGCACTTTTTGGAACCTACTTATGTGTTTGTTTGGAACAATTTGAAAAGAAGAAGAAATAGAAATCAAGTCTCTCTCTCTCTCTTATTTCTCCTCCCCCCCCCCTCTCTAACCCACGGGAAAACCCGTGAGTTGCCCTAGTCGAATCCTGCAGCCCCCCCCCCCTTCCGTGATACTCACTGATCAACGTCATCCCCCTCCGCCTCACAGCAATAGCGTCGCCGCCGCTCACTAGGTCTAAGGGGAAGGCTCATATCAGGTTCTCGGCCATAATGGGCACAAAATTGACTTCAATTTTGCTCTCTAATGCCAATATAGGTTGCAATTTTCGGTGGCCTGACCTCGTCGACAATGCGTAACCAGTTCTGCTCATAGAGCGTCCATGAAATCGAGAGGCCCCATGTTTTATCTTCTTTTGCATAGACGACGATGATTTTTTGCATTGTTTCGGAATGATGATAAGTTGGTTAAGGTTCGATCCCTTGTTAAATAATGTTGACTAAATCTAGGCTGACATTGGTCACTTCACATGGAAGATCTAGATTTGATCTTAGATGGACAACTTTAATTTGATGAACTTGGTGGCTTTGATTTCATCTCTATCATATGCCTAATTTGAGATATAGTCCTACATCGAAAAACTCATGTAGTCTTGTACACCTAATATAGATAATGGGTGACTCTACCTATAACTAATCGATTGGATTGGATTCTTAGGTTCTAATATAGTATTATAAGAAGCTAGGAGACAAAGGGTAGGCTCTAGCAGGGTGTAGGTTACTTATGGGAATGCCTACATGCATTACAAAATTAACCGACAATTATGCTTGCAATAAAAAAAGTTACAAATAGAATGACAATCGCCACGGGCGAGTAAAATTTTCCAGGCAAACAAAGTATCGATGTGTATGTAAGAGAGTATGAAATAATCAATGCTTTGACAAAATATGCCTGACAATCACTAGATAACCTGACACAAAAATTACTAGAGAATATCTGTAAAATTGAGAATTAATGTGAGATTCAACAAAGAAAATCTTACAACCACAAAATAAACTCTACATGCAGATAGGACTTGAGGGAAAAGAGGAACTTGGAGAAGGTAGTGTGAGGTGCCCCGTGGTGGAATCCTCCTACGAACATTGTCGCCGATGCGAGATAATACTTCGGGATGGGTTACAAGCCTGTGGAGAAGTAGAGAAGGGACTGGATTGGAGTTGTAGTGGACTGGGAGGGAATGGGGGTGGCTGGAATATAGTGGGGCTATGAAGCACCGATACTTCCTTGAGTGTCACGTACCCGTACCGGATACATATCTGGTACCGGTATGTACCCGATACTCGGCGGGTACACCTATTACTCTAGTCTGCAGATACACTTGGACTTGGCAAATCGTTCGGCATATTGTGATATGAGTATGTTTTTCTAAAGTAAACAAAAAGATTTTGCGTGTCTTTCAAAAAAAAAATATGTGACTCATAAATATAACTAGTTTTTTTGTTTATTATAGTAACAAAATGTGCTTTAAATTTAAATGTCTTTTTTTTATTAGAACTATAAAAAAATATATTTAAATTTTATTATCGTACCTGGTACTCATATCCGTACTGGTGCTTCATAGTTGTCAACTTGTCTTTAAATGAACCAGAAATTGAAGTTGCTTTGATCTCCAATAATATGGAGGAAGATGAAAAAAATGAGTGATGAACATCCTTAAATTTAAAATGATTATGAATATTTTATGTTTAAGAACTTCAAGATATATTGCATTAGTTGTGGATTTGTACTTTAATTGAATATTTACGTTTTATTGTTTTAAGAATTTATAATTACATTTGTGATATATATATATAATATTTAATACAACGTATCCCGCCGTACACATATCATTGTTTTTAAATTTTATTGTACCGCCATACCGGATACGTATCGTACCCAATACCCGTACCCGTGCTTCCTAGTAGTGGGGAGAGGTCTGGAGGTAATCGGGCAGAGGAGCAGGCTGTAACATGATGGAGGTTGGACTCTGGAGGAGTTCCAAGGGCTGGAAGATCTTTTGAAGGAGTTCTGGGTAGGATCTGGGATGAGGACTGAGCATAAGAGGGGCTGTTTAGGGGGTTCCTATGGGATACTTCGTTGTAGCAGTGAATAGAGGGGGATTATGTGGAATTCAGTGGAGGTTATGAGTGGTTGTGGAGGTCAGGGAGAGAATTATAGTGATGGGGGGTTAATGTTGGATCTGTTTGACTGATGCCAATTGAATCCAGGCTTGTGTTGCTTACTTCACATGGAAGAAATAAATTTGATCCTATGACAGACTGCGATTTGATCAATTTGGAGCTCTGATTTCATCTCCTTTTAGTTGTCTAAATTGCTCTATGGATCATATGCTCATAGTGAGAATATAGTTCTACACCAGAAAACTCATATAGTCTTGCACACTTAGTCATTTAATATAAATAATGAACACCTCCAACTATAGCTAATTGATTTTGGCTTTAACGCTTAGGTTGTAACATGGTATCATTAGGCCTAGACCTGACGACCCACTCTCATGTCAATGAACTAAGAGAAAAATTCTGTGTAATCAATTTTTTTCTTAAAAAAGTTATATTAAGTCCGAGTTTCTTTTGTAATCCATCTCATCCAAGTCTAGCCAATTGATTTTCTTTTGAACGTAGGGAGAATCTCATTTTATACTTCTCTTGTAGCACTTACGAGTAAATGAATCTTTGGTTGTCATTGATAGTTCTCTTCACTTGTCATACAATCATTAAGTCCAAAACCTGTGTTCCATTTCATCAGTTAACCATGTTATGAATTCTATTCTTGGCAAGTCAGTAATATTGAGATTTCAAATAGTAGACGAACCTTGGCCCCAAAAGTTCCTCAAAAGAATTATATAACATACCAACTCCCCTATGTAGTTGCAAGTATTTGCAAGGCGTAGTTTGCATTGAAGGTCGGCCTTCATGTTGGTATCCTTCTATATCATTACAAGATATGGAGACATCTCCAAAACAAGTCTTCGCACTAGGCTCAAGGAGCCCAAATTCTTTTGACTCCCGGTGTGAACAATGATGGCAATCAACGCTAATTAACTTGGATGAGCAAAATAAAGATGTTCATTGGTTTCATTGTCCATGCCCGTATCTTTCACATCGGCATTATCATCAAAGAAAAATCAGAGTTTGCTTCATCGAGGTCCTTCGTCATTTTGTTTTGAACTTCTCTGAAAATAATTTTGAATGAGGCCTCCAACATTTTCCTTAATTGCTGAAATTACAATGTCCAATATAAAACTGCATTTGAATAAGAAGAGGGCCCAATATAAAACTGCTTTTTGAGGCCTCCAACATTTTGAATGATAGGCGTCTATTCTCCTACAGTCCCACATCGTCGACTCTCTCCAACATCGACGACCCCCAACTGCAAGCAACCTAATTCCCCTCACCGCCACACATCCCAAAATCGATAGTCACCAAGCTCCCCTCGCCGATCACCCGTTGCGACAACCAGTCGTCGCTCCTCCACGGTACTCTCATCAACGTCTCCCACAACCACCACAAAACCACCACTCCCCTCCTCCCCTTCCAGTGCCGGCAAGCTACCCTCCACACCTACATCCTGCCGCAAGCCTCACATCCCGCTGCAAGCTTTATTTCTTGTAGCAAGCCTCACTTCCTGCCGCAAGCCACGCAGCAGCCAGTTTCCCACTGCAGGATCTCCCTCTACAATGGTCTCTTGCGGCAAGTTCCCCTTGACTTTCATCTCAACAGTGCTACCATAGTCGTAAGATACTTCCCAATAGTCTGACATCACTCCTCTACCGGATCTTTATGTTTGGGAGTATATCCTGGTAGTGTGTTCCTCTTTTCTTTATTGATTAATGGATGATCACGTTATATTTGTTTGGTAACTAAACTTGTTGCACAATTGTTGCACTTTCTTTATTCTTATAAGTTTCCATTTGCGAAAATTGTAGTTGAAAGCACTTATATTGAAAGTGATTAATTTGCTAAATTTATATAATTATAATTACTAAGAATACATTTCTAGATTAAATTAAATTTATTCATGCATCATTTAGATTGGGATCATTTGAGTCTGTCTAGCATTACTCACATAGGATTGCATTAGCGTCGGCACAATCACCTCACAAAGCCTACCCTGCGTCAAATTGGTATCAGAGGTAGGTTAGGGCCACTTGCACGTTATGCGGTGGTAGGCCTTATCGTCAGTCCATGTCCGACCCGAACCTTACCGACGAGAGAACCACCAATTCCAACTCTGAAATGACACCTGCGGAATTTCAACGGTTGAAGCTAAATTGATTCGATCAAATGAATGCTCAATTTAATGATCTACACGCCCGTATTGACTTGAGGATCATCGAGCATGTCACTCCCCAAAGGAGGGAGAACCCACCCACTCCACCTGACGTTCTCTTTGAGGAAGAACGAGACACCCGCTTACCCCTAGATTGGCGTGCTAGGAAATTGTCACAACGAGAGCCCGACCCACACCTGAGGCGACCCCTCAATTATGTTCACGACTGTCGGCCTGAACCTGCCCTAGATATGCATCTCCACCCTCAGGAGGGCTATCCACCTCGGCATCCAGCTTCTCATGATCGAGTCCAGGGGTTTTGACTATGTACATGATGATTACTTTGATGAGGTTTCTTTAGCCATGTATAGCACCACACGTGGAGGATGACATTACGGTCACCTTGACCTGAAAGCCTTTGGTGATTGGCTTCAGAAGATGGACTACTATTTTGAGTGGTATGATATGACCGATGAGCGGAGCGTTACATTTGTGAGGATAGAGCCGGTTGGTCCAGCCAAGATTAGTTAGAACACCCTAGAGAGGTCTCTTCATCGAGATCGATATTGTCCTATTATCCCTTGGAAGGACATGAAGCGACGATTGAAGGATAAATATCTTCTTGTCTCCTATCAGGACTAATTGTTAGGCCAGCTTTATGCGTTGCGTCAGGACACACTATGTTACGGAATTACTCGAGGAGCCACCGTGGAAGGTGTACACACGAAGAGCTCGGGAGCGCGATACTGGAGACGCGGTCGAGATCGAAGAACCGGCCGGGACGGGGTCGGGCGGAGGCGCGGATGACGGCACCAACCCAACCGGAGATTAGGCCAAGCCCGGTTGGGTCGGTTGGGGCTTATTTCAGCTTTTGGTTTATTTTGGTTTATTTTGGTTCATTGTAATTTGAAACCCTATATATGGGTTTGGACTTTTGCTTTGGGTTTTTTTTATCTTGGATGATCAAAGAATTGAGGGCTGCCCCCTTTTCCTCTCTCAACCCTAACTCTCTTCTCCTTCCCTACCCCCGGCCGCCCATCCCCTTGCCGGCATTCCCTCTCAACTATTGTAGAAGGTATTATTTGGGGCCGGACCAAATAATACCTTCTACAATAGTTGAGAGGGAATGCCGGCAAGGGGAGGGGCGGCCGGGGGTAGGGAAGGAGAAGAGAGTTAGGGTTGAGAGAGGAAAAGGGGGCAGCCCTCAATTCTTTGATCATCCAAGATAAAAAAAACCCAAAGCAAAAGTCCAAACCCATATATAGGGTTTCAAATTACAATGAACCAAAATAAACCAAAATAAACCAAAAGCTGAAATAAGCCCCAACCGACCCAACCGGGCTTGGCCTAATCTCCGGTTGGGTTGGTGCCGTCATCCGCGCCTCCGCCCGACCCCGTCCCGGCCGGTTCTTCGATCTCGACCGCGTCTCCAGTATCGCGCTCCCGAGCTCTTCGTGTGTACACCTTCCACGGTGGCTCCTCGAGTAATTCCGTAACAATACCGCCATCTGGAAAATTGGCCTTGTCCTCAAGGCAGTAGTCTGGAAATTGGCGGCGAAAGTCGTCTCGGATGAGCCAAGTGGCATCGCTCTCCGGCCGGTGTTGCCAAGCCACACGAATCTCTACGGGTGCCGCATCCCCGGGTAAATGGTGACGGTGGCCAATGATGCCGGCCGGGTAGAGGGGCGCCATGCCCGATTCCTCCTCCTCGGTGGGTAGGGGTTCCACAGCCGGGTGGTCGCCAATGACTCGGCGGAGTTGCGATACGTGGAAAACCGGATGAATGCGGCTATGTTGCGGTAGGCGGAGCCGGTAGGCCACCGCGCCAATATGGCTGAGTACTTCGTAGGGCCCGAAGAACCGAGGTGCAAGCTTCGGAGAGGAACGGCGAGCTACCGAAAGTTGGCGGTAGGAATGGAGTTTGATGAAGACCTTGTCGCCCGCCCGGAAGGAGAGGTCGCGGCGCTTCCGATTCGCAAAGGATCGCATCTTCTCTTGTGCTCGTTGGAGGTGATGTTTAAGGCTATCCAAAATGACATCCCGATCATGAAGGTGATCGGCTAAGGTGGCTACCGGACACTCCCCGGGAAGGTGGCGAATGATAGACGGAGGAGGCCGTCCGTAGACGGTTTCAAAAGGAGTGGTAGCCGCGGCATGGTGGTAAGCCGTATTGTAAGAATACTCGGCCCAACATAACCATTTGGCCCATGTGTTCGGGCGCTCCCCGATAAAGCAGCGGAGGTATGTCTCCAAGCAGCGGTTAAGGACCTCCGACTGTCCGTCGGTTTGCGGGTGGTAGGCTGTGCTCATGCGAAGTCGAGTGCCCTGTAACCGAAAGAGTGATGTCCAAAATCCACTGAGGAAGAGAGGATCGCGGTCGCTGACGATAGAGCGCGGAAAACCGTGGAGTCGTACTACCTCCGCGATGAAACAGTCGGCCACCGTGGCCGCCGTATAGGGGTGTCGGAGCGGAATGAAATGTCCATACTTTGTGAGGCGATCCACGACCACCAAGATGCAGTCGAATCCATTCGAGCGTGGGAGGCGCGTGATGAAGTCCATGGCAATATCCTCCCAAATCCGCTCCGGAATGGGTAATGGTTGAAGGAGTCCGCCCGGAAACATGGCCTCATACTTGGCCTTCTGACACGGTAGGCATGCCGCTACGTAGGCCTTCACTTGGCGGAGCATGTTCGGCCAATAGAGAGAGGCCGCCAAACGTCGATATGTCCGGAACGCTCCAGCGTGTCCTCCGGACGGTGTGGAGTGGAACTCGGCGAGAAGGCGCGGGATACTGGCGGCGGCCGTGGACAGCACAAGACGGCCCCGATGAAACAGTCGGCCTCCGATAAGAGTGTACGGCGGATGAGCCGTCGGGTTCGTGAGAAGAGTCCGCCGGATTGCGGAGAGGCGCGGGTCCCGATCAACTTCTTGTTGGATGGCGGTGGCGTCGTCCCAAATGGGGCGAGAAATGGCGGTGAGCTCGGACGAGGGCGGTATGCGGGAGAGCGCGTCGGCCGCCTTGTTTTTTTTACCGGAGCGGAACTCGATCGTAAAGTCGTACCCCAAGAGCTTGGCGACCCATAATTGTTGTGCAGGCGTCGCGATTTTTTGTTGGAGAAGATACCGGAGACTGTGGTGGTCCGTCCGAACCACAAATGCGCGGCCAAGAAGATAGGGCCGCCAATGTTGCACGGCGAGCACGAGGGCCATCAACTCGTTCTCGTAGGCCGAACGACTGCGGACTATGGAGGAGAAAGCCCGGCTAAAGTACGCGATCGGACGGCCGGCTTGCATAAGAACGGCCCCCACTCCGGTGCCGGAGGCGTCACATTCCACGACGAAAGGTTGTTTGAAATCGGGCATCGCCAATACCGGGGCTTGTACAAGCGCCGATTGAAGGGTGGAGAAGGCAGACATGGCCGCGGCCGGCCAATCGAAACGGGCATCCTCGGCCCCTTTAAGGAGTTGAGTAAGGGGGCGGGCGATGGCGCCGTAATCCTTGATGAACCGGCGATAGTAGCCGGTGAGTCCCAAAAATCCACGGACTTCGCGGAGGGAAGTCGGCGTCGGCCAATGGAGCACCGCCTGAACCTTGTCTATATCCATGGCGACGGCGTTGGAAGAGATGGTATGGCCTAAGTAACTGACGCTCGTCATGCCGAAGGAGCATTTTTTTGATTAATTACCATGCGGTGGCTCCGCAAGGTGGTGAAGGTGCGGCGCACATGGACGAGGTGTTCCTGCCAAGTTGGACTAAAAACCAAAATGTCATCGAAAAAAACAAGAACATGTTTTCGAAGTACCGGCCGGAAGAGATCATTCATGGTCGCTTGGAAGGTTGCCGGCGCATTGGTGAGGCCAAAAGGCATCACCAAAAACTCAAAGTGGTCGTCGTGAGTCCGAAATGCCGTTTTGTGGATGTCCTCGGCGCGCACCCGGATTTGATGGTAGCCGGCGCGCACCCGGATTTGATGGTAGCCGGCGCGTAGATCCAGCTTAGTGAAGTAGGCCGCCCCGTGTAACTCATCCAAAAGCTCCTGGATGACGGGAATGGGGTATTTGTCCGGTACCATCGCCTTGTTTAACTCGCGGTAATCCACGCAGAAGCGCCAACTTCCATCCTTCTTGCGCACCAACAAGACCGGACTGGAGAAAGGGCTGGAACTGGGGCGAATGAGCCCGCCTATCAACATCTCCCGCACGAGGCGTTCGATCTCGTCCTTTTGGGCGTGCCCGTAGCGGTAAGGCCGGACGGACACCGCCGCCGAGGTTGGATGGAGAACAATTGGGTGATCCGTGGGCCGAACCGGGGAAGACCCGGGGTTGTAGAGAACAAGTCCGGAAAGTCGTCGAGGAGGGGGCGGAAATCCATGTGGAATGATGGGGTTTGTTGATCCGCCGGTTGGAGTGGTAGGAGATAGGCCGAGAAGAGGGCGTCCGTGACGCGGTGGATACCACGGGCCAATAGCGGAGAACGTAGGAGCGCCGCGTCGCCCATTAAACGACATAGTTGGTTTTGATGTTGGAAACGCATGGTCATGGTAGCCCTATTCACATGAACGTCGCCCAAAGTTTGGAGCCACGCCACGCCGAGAATGGCGTCGAGGCCCCCCAATTCGAAAACATGAAAATCAGCGGTGAAGAGGTAGGAGCCCACCGAGAGGGTCACTCCCGCGCAACGTCCCAAGGTCGGCCGGCGTCGACCGTCCCCCAATGCCACCGAAAATCCGGGGGACGGGAGGCTCGGCAAGGCTAACTCCTGAGCCAAGGAAGCCGAGATGAAATTGTGACTCGCGCCACTGTCGATCATCACGATCACGGCTCGGCCGTGAATGGAGCCCTTCAACTTCATGGTTCGGGGTCCGGTTATACCGCCCACCGAATAGAGGGGAAGGTCCAAAATATTCAAGGTTGCGGTGTCATCCGGAGGAGGAGGAGCCTCGTCGGGTTCGACGAGCGCATCAAAATCGGCCACGGTCACTTCGGCGTCGAAATCGCCGAAAAGGGCGTGAAACTCCTTGACGGCGCAAACATGTTGGGGCGAATAAGGTTGCCTGCAACGGAAGCACAAGCCCTTACGGCGAAGCTCATTATAATCGTGATTGGAGATACGATGGGGGGGATCGGGCCGGCCTGGTCTAGGCCCTCCCCCTCCCGCCACGGGCCGGTGTGATCCATCACGCAAGCCGGCCGGCCGAACGGATTGAGCCGGGGAGTCGGGAAAGGGCGATGGCCGAGATCGGCTTCCACCGCGCGCGCGAGGTCCAAGGCTTCGGACACCGTATGCGGGTTGTGAGTCCGAATGCGCGAGCGAATCGCCGGGCGGAGGCCTTGGAGAAAGAAGCCCAAGTAGTGGTCGGGTGGGAGACCCGGTACTTGGGTGACGAGGGCGACGAACTCGTCAATATACCCGTCGAGATCGGCCGTTTGGCGGGCGCTGCAGAGGCGTTCAATCGCGGAGCCGGTGTAGCGGGGATCATAACGCGTGATCATTTCCTGCTTGAAGTCCGCCCAAGAAATCGTTGGCTGGCTTTGCCGGAGCCAACGTGCCCAATGAAGGGCGGAACCTTCCAAGCCAACCATGGTTGTGCTAACCCGGTCCGCGGGGGGTGTGAGTTGTAGGTCAAAGAGTTGTTCCGCCCGTGCGATCCAACCCAATGGATCCACGCCGGAGAAAGAGGGGACATCGAGGTGTTGCAAATGGCGGGGTAGCACGCCGGCCGCTGGCGGAGTGGCTTGCACGGCCGTGTGGAGTGGCGGGGCGCCCAGCACGGACGCCGTGTCCGCGGAGGAGGCCGATCCGGGGTTCGGGGGGGTGGCGAGCGCGTCGAGACGGCGCAGGAGGGCCGTTTGGCCCACGGCGATGGCGTCGATGGAGGCTTGCAAGGAGGAGAAGCGGGAGTCGTGCTCTGCGATGCGGGCGGCGAGGGCGTCGTGGGCGTCGGCGTCGGGCTCGGTGTGCGCACGGGTGTTCGGGGCCATGAAGTCCGGCGGCAACACGGTGCAGGCGGAACGGCAGGTCGGACCAAATAATACCTTCTACAATAGTTGAGAGGGAATGCCGGCAAGGGGAGGGGCGGCCGGGGGTAGGGAAGGAGAAGAGAGTTAGGGTTGAGAGAGGAAAAGGGGACAGCCCTCAATTCTTTGATCATCCAAGATAAAAAAAACCCAAAGCAAAAGTCCAAACCCATATATAGGGTTTCAAATTACAATGAACCAAAATAAACCAAAATAAACCAAAAGCTGAAATAAGCCCCAACCGACCCAACCGGGCTTGGCCTAATCTCCGGTTGGGTTGGTGCCGTCATCCGCGCCTCCGCCCGACCCCGTCCCGGCCGGTTCTTCGATCTCGACCGCGTCTCCAGTATCGCGCTCCCGAGCTCTTCGTGTGTACACCTTCCACGGTGGCTCCTCGAGTAATTCCGTAACACACTATCTGTAGCGGAGTACATGTCACGATTTAATGAGTTATCTGTGAAGAGTGATCTACGAGAGGATACTAAAGTCACTGCTTCCCGATTTCGTTCTGGATTGAGATTTGAGTTACGAAGGGAGCTTATTCCCCATCAGATGGGGACGATAAACATTGTTTTAAATGTCCTCCAACATGTCATTTTTGAGGGTAAAACGATATATTTTTCTAAAAAATAGATTATGTACTTTTGCAAAATATAGACCGATATATTCGACTTTTTCCCATATTTCGGCCAACACGACATTTGAACATATCGTCCGCTATTTTATTCTATGTTATTTTAATTGACTAACAGTATATGTCTAAATCACATATATGTATTATATTATTTATTCTTAGATCAATTACACATATTGTTTCATTTTTTTGTGTTATTATTTTAATCAATTTTATATAATTATTTTAAATTATATTTTTCTTAATTCTTATTATAAAAACGTAAAAATAAAAACACATTATTAGTTGTTATTTGTATGATTTTAACATAATTTATTAAGCTTGAAAAGATTTATAATCAAACAAAAATATTTAGATTTAAATTTTTATTATTTACTATAAACTCAGCGCTATCAAAATAAAATTCTTATATAATATTAAATTTATTTTTCAATGTACCAATTTTTACTTGTTAATAATATTTTATTTTGGATATTCTTTGAGTTTATTACGGAATATACATGTCTCATTGTTCGTGTACATGTTATGTTAGTTTCTTAGTTTTAAAACACGTAATTATACTTAATATGCATACAAATATATCTTTTTTTATAAGATATGAAAATTTGATATTTTAAATTACCCATGACATGACTTCGACTTCCGACTTCCGACATTTAAAAACTCAAACTGATATGTCGCCGACATCCGATAGTTACAACATTGACGATAAAACAAGTTTATCAGATGGCCCTCGAGTATGAGTAATACCCGCGACTCGCTAGTGCCCGTTAGGATCCTTCCAGATAATACGGCCCCACGTTTAGGAGTCCACCACCGGCCACTACCACTCATGCAAGAGACTCGCGTGTTCCCGTGAATACGAAAGGCAAGGTTGTTGCCACCAGACCTCCCACAGCCACCAGGTTGGGGAATGTTCAGTATTATCGTTGTTTGGGTAGGGGCCATATGGCGGCCCAATGCCCTACAATGAATGTGTTAGTTAAAGAAGGTGAACCCAATGTTGATACTTAGCAAGTCGTCGATGAGGAGAATGTTGCCACCATCGAGGACGGTTGGGAGAGCGACGTTGAGTGCTTGCAAGAGTTAAGTGTTATACGACGTCTCCTTTACACCCCACATAGAGATGAGGATCGACCTCATATGACGATTTTCTATACTTTCTTTCTCAGCGTAGGCGGTCCCTACAAGTTTGTCATTGATAGCGGGAGTTATGTGAACATTGTGGCCCAGAGGGCCTTAGAGCGGATGAGAGGAACCCCTAAGCCTCATCCTCATCCTTATCGAGTTATTGAGTCGATAATATGGCCATACAAATTACCTAGAGGTGCATAGTTCCGATTACTCTCACTTCATTTGAGGATCGTGTTTGGTGCGACAACATCCCTATGGATGTCGCCCACATTCTGTTAGGGAGACTTTGGATCTACAACCGCGATGTCACTCTTTTCAGTCGCTCAAACATATAAGTATTTTACGACAAGGGTCGTAAGATCACATTAATGCCAACCCAACACAAAGAGAAATCTAGGTCGTTGCACATTCTGCGTCGCAATGAGTTTATGAGGGAGAACACGAACGCCGGTATATTTTATACAGTGGAAGCCACCATGGCTTCTGAGAGACCTATAGAGATTCCTGAGCCACCACCTGAGGTCCTGCATCTTCTTGATGAGTATGATGATATTATTTCAGATGAGTTGACTGACGAGTTGGCCCGTTGCGTGACATCCAACATGTCATAGATCTGACATCGGAAGCTTCACTCCTGAACTTATCAGATTACTGAGGAAGCAACTCATACGTAAGAGAATGAGCCCCTGTGTCGTCCTAGCACTTCTCACCCCGAAGAAGGAAGGGAGTAAGCGAATATGTATCGATAGTAGGGTCATTAATAAGATTACTATTAAATATCGTTTTCCCCATCCCCGATTAGACGACTTACCTGATACGATGGTTGGTGCCCAAATATTTTCAAAGATCGATCTTCGCAGCGGGTACCACTAGATTAGGGTTCGTGAGTGAGGTGAGTGGAAGACGTCTTTTAAGACCAAAGATGGTCTCCACGAGTGGTTGGTCATGTTATGTTGTCCAACACCCCCGGTACCTTCATGCGAGTCATGACTCAGATCCTACAACCCTTCATAAGAAAGTTTATGGTCGTCTATATTGATGACATTTTGATTTATAGCCACTTCCCCTCTGATCATATGGGACATCTAAGACTCTTGTTTGATATTCTCTGTAAGGAGAAATTATTTAGGAACTTGAAGAAATGTTCATTCCTGACTGACTCTATGCACTTCCTCGGGTTTATCATCTCAGCGGTCAGCATGTTTGTTGACCGGACAAGGTCCATCCCATTTGTGAGTGGCATATCCCGTCCACCATCACTGAGGCTCGTAGCTTTCATGGACTAGACACCTTCTATCGGAAGTTTGTACGGGTTATTAGTACCATCATGCCCCCCTTCACGAGTTGTATGCGGAGGGAGACTTCGAGTGGACGGCAGTTGCCACCATTCGATCATCCGAAGAAATTAAGGACAAATTAATGATTGTCCCTGTCTTAGATTGCCTGGTTTCTCTAAGCTGTTTGAGATAGTTTGTGACGCATCTGGCGTTGGCGGAGTACTGAGCCAGAAGGGTCATCATCCAATTTCTTACTTTTGTGAGAAGTTGAACGAGGCCCGACAGAAGTACTCTAATTTTGGCATTGAGTTTAATGCGGTAGTGCAGTCACTTCGATATTGGAGACACTATCTCCTTTTACGAGAGTTTGTTTTAAACTCAGACCACCAGGCTTTGCATCATCTTAACTTCTAAAGGAAATTAGGACATAGGCATGCTAAGTGGGTCAAGTACTTACAGGATTTCCACTATGTTCCCAAACACCGTGGGGGTGTTGAGAACAAGCTTGTCGATGTTGAGCACTAGCGCGACTAACTTTAATTGACTATCTAGTGACTACCCCATTTGTCCTGATTTTGGTAAGATTTATTCCAGATTATTGAGGGGCTCCCCTAAGCCCACTGAGGGGTTTGACATGGACGCCTTTTCGGGACTTCATGGTTTGGGAGATGCACATGGGTAGGCACTGGTGGTCACTTTGGCAAAGATAAGACGATTGCTTTGGTTAAGGATCGATTCTATTGGCCCGCCATGAAAAGGGATGTGGCGCGTGTAATACATCATTGCGGCACGTGCCAGACAACAAAGGATTCAGAACAGAATACTAGACGCTATACTCCTCTTCCAGTCCCACATCAGCCTTGGGTCGATATCAGCATGTATTTTGTATTAGGCCTACCTCGCACTCTGAGGAAGCATGAATCTGTTTTCACAGTGGTAAATCAGTTTTCAAAGATAGCTCACTTTATTTCCTATCGTAAAATCATTGATGTGCCCCACGTGACTTTGTTGGAGGACGTTATGGCATAAGACAGGTACGAATTTGAAATTTTCAACAACTTATCACCCAAAGACTGATGACCAGATTGAGGTCGTAAATATGAGTTTAAGGAATTTGTTCTGGTATCTAGTTGGTGAACACCCGTCGATTTGAGATTCTGTGTTGTCCCTAGCTGAGTTTGCATACAAAAGTTCTAACAATAAGTCCACTGACATGAGTTAATTTCATATAGTGACAAGATATGAGCCTAGAAAGCCTATTGACCTCGCCCATGTTCCATTAAAGTCACGTCCTAGTGAGTCCGCTGAGTCTTTCATTGATCATATACATGAACTGCATAAATTAATCCAAAAGAAAATTGCTAGCATAATGAATTATATAAAGCACAAGAAGATGCCCATAAGCGTGAAAAACATTTTTGAATAGGCAAGCAGGTCATGATTCGAATTTGCATGGAGAAGCTCCCAAAAGGAGTCGCTAAGAAGCTACAACTAAAATGAATGGGTCCTTCAAAAATTATAAAGAAAATTAGAACAAATGCATATGAAATCAACCTCCATGTAGATATTGGTATTCATCGTGTATTTAATACGAAAGATTTGACATATTACTTTGAGCCACTTGAGTATATGGACCCATATCTTGAGCCACTCGAGTATATGGACCCATATCTTGAGCCACTTCTGACACTCTCCCAATTACAACTTGACCTCTCCCTTGCTTACCTTGGACAAGCACCTATAGACATGCACGCACCCCCTATGATTTCACTGGTTCTTCTGGATCCATCAGCACGAGAGGTGAGAGCGAGCATTGTTGATATTGTGCAGCACGACTACACCACCACCCCAAACAGCCCCTATTGTCGTTACTTGGTGCACTGGAGTGAACGCCCCATTTTTTGACAGTTGGATATCGACGACAGAGCTTGATAGACTCCCCCACCCCCGATCTTCGACATTAATACGATTATCTCCATTCATCAGAGATGAATGCTTTTCAATCATGGGGAGTTGATGGGGATCAACGTTGGACAACAGACCACTATTCGGCGAATCTCGCGTTAACGTATTCGTGCAGGATGCGTTGATCGGATCGACGATCTGAGACCACGAGCGCGTTCGGAGCGTCATTTTAGTATTTTTATGCATCTTGTTTTTCTTATTTTGGACTTGTATTTAGGGTTTTAGGACACTGGGCATACAACCAATCATAGTCATTCATGACGGGTGCCCAACCACCCTCTCGTTATAAATAGGGTCAGAGGCTTTCAGTTTCAGTCATTGTGTATTTTGTGAGCGATTCCAGAATCTGTAGTCATATCGTAATGTGACACCGCGAGACCCAGGATGTGATGTTCCGACTAATCATTTCAGTTTTCCTCGTTTTCTTTTGTCGTAACTCCCCCTCCCTGTCGCACGATCTGTCCTCACTCACCAATAACTGCCCATTCCCAAATCTCTCGGCGACAACCTATTGGTCCCAATCTCCCCTTCATTCGATTAGGGGTGTCTATTCTCCTCCAATCCCACGTCGTTGACTCTCTCCCACATCGACAACCCCCAACCGCAAGCAACCTAATTCCCTAATTCCCCACCACACATTCTGAAATCAACAATCACCGAGTTCCCATTTCCGATCCCCCGTTGCAACATCCAATCGTCACTCCTCTACGATAATCTCACTGACGCCTCCCACGGCCACCGTAAAACCACCACTGCCCTCCTCTCCTTTCAATGCCGACAAGCTCCCCTCCACACTTACATCCAGCCGCAAGCCTCATTTTCTACCGCAAGCCTCACTTCCTGCCGCAAACCACACGACTAGTTTTCCACTATCGGATCTCCCCCTACAATGATCTCTTGCCACAAGTTCCCCTTTAGTTTTTGTCTCAACAATGCTACCACAGTTGTCAGATACTTACCAACAACCCGACATCACTCCTCCACTGGATCTTTATGCTTGTGAGTATATTGGTAGTGTGTTCCTCTTTTCTTTATTGATTATTGGATGATCACGTTATATTTGTTTGGTAATTGAACTTGCCGCGCTATTGTTGCACTTTCTTAATTCTTATAAATCTTCATTTGCGAAAATTGTAGTTGAAAGCACTTCTAGTGAAAATGATCGTGATTTTGCTTAAATACCTGAAGCTGAAATTCACATTGTGATTAATTTGCAAGCTTATATAATTATCATTGTTAAGATTTCATTTTTGGATTAAATTAAATTTATTCACGCATCATTTAGATTAGGTTCATTTGAGTCTGCCTTTCATTACTCACATAAGATTGCATTAGTGCCAGCACAATCACTTCACAAAGTCTACCCTGTGTCACCTCGTCTTTATCACACTCATCATTTTGTTTTGTTTTCTTCGTCCAGTAAAATAGCAAAAGGGAGAACCTCAACTATAGTATAATAAGATACGAATTATACCTAATGAATCCTTTTAAGATAAGTTCTTTCTTGTCTTCGTCTTTATGGATGAATGCTCGATAGAGGGCGTTGATTAGCATCAACAAGCGCCATTCAACATTGCATGTCACTATGTTTAGTATTTGATGAGTGTCACGTAATTTGAGCCGAACAGCCAAAGTGATGTTTGAGCTCATGTGCTTCATCTCTCATAAATAGAAGGGGGTCTCCTAATTTTTTTTATCTATTTTCTTCTTCTATTCTGATTTCTGACTGTTATTCTTCTCTTTTCTTCACTACTATTGTGCTTTTGTCCTTCACATACTTTTCTTTGTATTGGGTGCATGTCACAGTTTTTAGTATTTGATGAGTGTCACAGTGTTTAGTATTTGATGAGTGTCATAGTGTTTAGTATTTGATGAGTGTCACATTGTTTAGTATTTGATGAGTGTCACATTGTTTAGTATTTGATGAGTGTCACATTGTTTAGTATTTGATGAGTGTCACATTGTTTGAGCCTAACAGTTTCTTTGTATTGGGTGCATGCCACAATGTTTAGTATTTGATGAGTGTCGTGTTGTTTGAGCCGGACAATCAAAGTGATGCTTGAGCTCATGTACTTCATCTCTCATAAATAGAAGTTGATTCCCTAATCTTCATTTATCTAGTTTTTTCTTCTATTCAGACCATTCTTCTCTTTTTCTTTTGTCCTTCGCACATTTTCCTTTGTACATCAAAATGTCAGGAAAGTAGGTTCTCCAATGCGTTGAGAATTTCACAAGTTCCTGGTGAGAGCATGACTCATTCCCTAAACCAACAATGGCTAAGTTAAGCAAAGAGTATAATTAGGGATGCAACTCGGATCGGTTCGGTTCCACTCAGAACCAAGAACCGACCTGTAGAGGTTCGGTCCCAAATTTTTGGAACCGGAACCGACCCACGGTTCTAAAATGTAGAACCGAAATCGAACCGGAAATATCGGTTCGGTTCGGGTTTGGTTTTCGGTTCTTTAAATTTTGTTTTAGGGACAGTAAATTGCCTTCAAAAAATTTCAATTGATTGCATTTAAATTCTATTTTAGGGACATCAAATATGATTCATGTTTCAGGGGCAACAAATTGCCAAACACTATGTACTAGCTGGATATATTGATTGCCTTCAAAAAAAAATAGCCCGATCGCACAAAGAGGGGTGACGATTCATGTTTGGATTTTGGAGAGGCTGAGAGGGAAAAAATAGATCACGGGCAGGACTCTGGAGCCTGCAAATGTTTTAAATTATATTTCTAATTTCTATATTTAAAGTTTTAACCCTAATAAATCAATTTGGGTCGGTTCCCGGGTACCCGACCACAGGACCCGAGAACCGAACCGCCGGTTCTCTTTTTTTTAAGAACCGTACCCGAACCGAACTACTTGAGAACCGACCAGAACCGTCCGGTTTGGTTCAGTTTTGGTTTGGTTCTTCGGTTTTTGCACACCCTTAAGTATAATATTACATCATTGTTCTCCGTTGAAACCACCAATATTGAAGATGGATTGAACATTGTGAAGGGAAACAAGCTCTTATTCCACATCAATCAGCTCAACTTTGGTCAAGGTTTACATTCTTAAAAGGATTGGTGGAAATCTAGGAAATACCAGTATGGGTACCGGGTACGATACGTACCCGGTACGACAAAATTAAAAAAACAAGTTTGCAGGTACGTGATGATACGTTAAAAACATAATATATATATATGTATATATCACAAGTGCAATAAATAGTTCTCAAAACATTGAAACATCAAACATAAATCATAACTTGAAGTACAAGTCCACAAATCAATGCAAGTGTGCAACACAACATGAAGTTTTCAAACATTAAGCATTCTTGAATATTACAAAATTTAACATCTTATATGTTTAACCAAAAGAGAAAATTAAACTTAAGTCTACTCATCAGTCTTTTTTTTATTCTTCATTGTTGGAGATCAACATCTTCAATCTCCGGTTAGTCTAGAGAAAAGTTAGTTGTTTTGTTAATAACTTGCGTCTTATCAACACATTCAATACACGTACTTGTAACAGAAACGTACCAGTACCGGAAATACACTTGGTACAGATACATAACTTAATTGGACGTACCAACGCTTCCTAGCATAAAGCCAACTTTTGTTTACTCTAGAAAACAAACTCCTATCACAATATGCAGAAAAATGTGATAAGTCCAAGTGTGTCCACATAGGCGTATCCGTCGAGTATCGGGGTACTGGTACCGGATACGTATCCGGTACGGGTATGCTGCCTTCGAGGAAGTATCCATGCTTCATCTTCAACCTTTATCAGAATAAAAAGTACTGTTGATCAATGGCATTTGTGGTTTCTTTCATTGACTACCACCATGTTGAGGTTGAGATATCAGCTTCTAAGTTTGGAATTGGGTATGCGCCGAGGTTATTGACTCACCAAAGCGGAACCGCCGGGCTTGAGAATGCGAACAGGAAAGACAACGACTATGCTATTCCTATGACTCCAAATGTCGGCTAATATAGCTAGGAGGACCCACCGCAAACTCGAGAGTGTATAGAAACTCCCCTTTCCAAACTGAACGATGTTCTAAGTTGGGGGAAGAGACAAGCTCCAAGTGTGCAATAGAGAGAACTCACGAGTTCAAGGCGAGGTCTCATGTAGGTTCGTAGCACTGCCTTTTCATCTCAATATTGGGTCGTATTTATAGGCGTCGATAGGGGGTATACTCCCTACCCATAGGTGGTGCCTACCCCTGTGCAAGGCCAACCTGGTACTCGGTGAGCTGTGGCGAGCTGATCCCGATATCCGGCGAGAAGAAGTGTTGTCCCCGGCAAGGTGGTTGCAAGTTGATGGCGAGGTGACCTCTATAGGGGCACTTTGGTAAAGATTCTCAGTTGGTTGTCCACGTCGGATCTCGACAAGTACGGGTTTTACACTCCACATGGTGAAGTCAGCATGAAGCTTGAAGAATGCTATTTACATGCTTTGTACAAAGGGAGATCAATTCAGTATGTTAGTAGATACGTGCTGAAAACGCGGAGAATAATATTCGTGATTGCCCGAGAAAGTTTTGTTATGCTATTGACTTACTGATAACTTTGTTCCTTAGAAAATCTAATATAATCCATGCTTTATGCCTGTCTATCATGGAGAACTCGGGTACATTTGCATCCACCCATCTTTCAGCATCCTCAATAAACATAGCCACTGGCTCTTTTATACTTGGTGATTCACCTCGGCAGTCGGCATTCATATAACTGACTAGAGCACCATAAAAACTTCTAATGTGTTCTTCGAGCGAGATAAGTTCTATCTTGAAGTGTAAAATTAGCCAACTTTTTCATTCAATTAAAACAAGTACATCAAAATTGGGTGCTTCACTTCGTCATCTCCTCTGATTTGGAAATATCATCAGCAAGGAGTCTACTAATATGTTAAGATGTTTGACTCTCAGTCCTCCCACCACTTCAATTTGACGAGTAGAGCTTGTAGCAGAAAATTGATAGCTAGTAGCAGGAAAAATGATTGCTGGTAGCCGGAAAATTGATTCAAACAGGTTGTTATATATGATTAGGATGAGGCTCCTAATACCACCCTCATCGTGAATCTTCACATCTCAAAATGTTTCAATCGTATGATCCTTGATAGTAGCCATTGCCGTATAAAATATGCCTTTATTTGCCAATTTCACCAAGTCAGCAGGCCACTTTAGCAGTCACCTAGTGTGCCTAGATCTCACAAAAAAAGCTTTTAAAGGGTCATTCATGACTCAGATTGGGTGGGAATGGAAGCATAATATGGCCGCAATCACTAGGTAGAAGTAACAAGGTTTGGGGCCAACTTCTTCAAATAGAGTATATAAGAATGACACCCCTCAATACTTTGCTCACATAATAAAATGAAATGTGTTTCTTCCCAACTTCTCGAACTAATACTAAACTCAATGTCCCCTAGCTTATGTTGAGATAGAAGATCAGTTCGTCGTCAAGCATCAGACTCTACAATTGTGGCAGTAAGGTTAGTCACCGTGTAAGCTCAGGAATGCTTGCTCATATTATGTGATAAATTTGAAGTGTTTGATAGCTTTCAATGCTGTTAAAAAGGGCAGACACTTCTCTCAGATTGTGTGATAAATCGACTCAACTTTACAACTCGCATCATGGGTCACTAGAGTTCTTTGGTGGTCCTCAACGAAGCCATATCACACTTTTGTTTAATAAGGTAATCTTCAATTTCCATTGTGAGAACTTAGAAATAATTTAGCAGAAATTAAAAATGACACGTGCGAAATTGAAAATAGCTAAATTCCAAAAAATCTGAATATTACAAGAGTATGATCTCATTTATATAGAACGGAGGAGATGAGAGAGATTACAAATAGACAGTGTGAGACTAATTTACAAGGATCGATAAAAGGACGATCACTGCGGTTAATGCGGTCAAACAAGAGCTTATCACACAGTATGTGTGGTTAGACCAAGGTAACCGCCCATAATGATCAGCAACCTTGAGCAGGTACCAAGGATGAATCAGCCGGTTTTCATCAACAAATCTTGTGGTTAACACCTCTTCATCATGATCACCACAAGGCGTTGTTGCACGCTGCTAACCGCCCATATTTCTTATCTGAATAATGTGCGGCTAGAACACCCTAACCACAATGACCGCAAGTGCGGTTAAACAAGGTTAACTTCCAATATACTTTTATGTTTAACATCCATGTGCGGGGAGTTGAGAGCAAATCAGTAATTGCTTTCTCTACACACAATAATCACACACTTTGCAAGACTAAGTCTCATTTAGTACTCTTGAAGTGTAGCAAATGTCTCTTCTAGGTCGGCGAGGAGTTGGGTTGAGGCCTTACTCTTGATAAAGAAGTGGCCCCTTTTCTTCCCACGGAAGATGATATGCATCATCCTCTAATAAGAGGCATCAAATTATATTTAGCGTCTGCAATGAACGCGGACTTCACCTTGACCTCTTGGTCCATTATGATGTGGTGAAAGCTAGAGTACTTGTCTAGAGAGTAACAATCCAGGTTAGAAAATAACAATCTTTAGAGATAGATTGATTCAAGTTAGTGAAATTCACATGCATCCTCTTCTTTCTACTCATCTTCCCCACCATAACCCATGAAATTCAGTCACATTATTAAATCTCCTCAATGAAATTGCGCTCAAACAATCCCTTAAGAATGAATGGGCTCACATTGTGCTCCGCCTTTTTCTTCTAATTGTGAAAAAGAAGTTACTTCTTGAGGGTCAAGAGCAAGAGAATGCATTTGATGGCTTTGCAGACAATCTGGAGAGAGATCATCAACTCAAAGCGAAAGATATGGTCACTGAGGTTTAACCTTCCTAGGTAGATGGCCAAAACCAACATCATGAACTTTGGCAGGTGTTCATTGAAAATCTTTGCGATGAATGGAGAGGTGATCAGCTCATAATCTAGTGCAGTTGTCTACGCATAGGCTCAACAAAGTGATGGCACATTGAATACTCAAGCTGGCAAGAAACAATCTGCACCACAAACCCAGTACAACAGGGAACGCGATCTACGAAATGTGAGGAGGTTTATCCTACAAAATGCTCCAGTTAATTGGGATACATATGGCGATTAATCAGGATGCATTCGATAGGAGAGGTAAGACGGATACTTGGATGAACGGCATAAGTTCATCAATTTGTTGAATCATAAACAATATCGAATCATTTGCCTAATAAAACCTCTGGGGCATCAGAACTATCTAGAATTTGGCATGCTCCTTTCCTTTACTCATACTAGTTGCTTGCCTACTGCACCTTTCAAATTGTTGAATCTCAATTTGTTTGGTCTCCGGAGCACTACTTGGGAGCAAAGGGCTATTAAAGGAAAAAATCAAAAGAATAATTGAGAATGGAGCTAATAACATTAAATAATAGAGAAACAATAGGGAAGAACACGAGGATTAGCATTTCTTAGGGTTCTTGAGACTAGAGATTGTACAACCAAGAAATCTTGACAGTACAAGCCTTCGAGGGAAAAAGCTTCTTTTGTTGTGCACTCATCCCCATATTTAACAAAGCTTTGAACATGGGCCTATAGAAGATGGTCTATGAAAGGATGTCCACTGTCATTCCCTAGACGGGTAAAGGATAGTATGGAGTCACTTTTGTCATGGATTGTCCCCTAGGCACAATCTGACATGTGCCATTGTTTTCACTTTTCAGCTAGTGTTGTCTACAGAGGGCTTTTCATGGTCCACTGGTTGCCGAGATGTTTTGTCAATTTGTCTTTCCACAAAGTATTTTGCTCATTGCGATGTAGTTGAGGTAACTCTACCCAGCTCTCCCCCTGTTGAGTGCTCATGGGTGATCAACCATGGATGCAGTCATCATCCCCTTAAGGAGTTGAGAACATGGGGAACCTATTTTTAGGTGTACAAATCGTAGTTCAAAATTGTTCAAATAGAAGTTTTCTCATTGTAGCTTAATATATTGTACAGAGATGAGCAGTGGATATCACCTTGCTAAGAAAAAAAACAAAGAGACAGCAAGTCATCCTTCAGTAATTGACACCTAAAGATAAATGTTAACAATTGCAATGGTAAAATGTGAGGTTAATAAATCGACTCAAAAAATCAAAGATCTCTTGAAAATCGAATCAATTTTGGAGTTAGATAAAGCTCAAATCGAGCTAAACATTCCAATCCACAAGTTTAAAGTTCAAATAGGAGTACATTTCAATCAGATCGCGATAGAGCATGGATCAGATAAAATTGGCTGAAAGCAGGTCATAATATGATCATTATTTATACATATTGTGGGCACTACAGTATTTTGAAACAAGACGATACATTATTTAGGCTATGCAAGATTGTGTGGGTGGCCTAGGTTTGATTCCAAAAGTTTATTACTTTTTGAAGCATGATTTTTTAGTTCATCAGTACTACTCCCATAATGTTTGTCATTGTTAGTACGACAATTACTATGTTCAGGACAATAGGTAAAATACATATATTCATATTCTAACAATGCGTTAAATTTGAACTAGCGAAGTAAAATAAATTACTAAATGACTTGCTTGGGATATTAGTTAGGAGTCGATTTCGATCAGACATCAAGCTGTGAAGTAATATTTTGAACCAATTTCAAGATAGTTGCAAATCGGATCAAACTCGAATCAATAATGGCCCAAGTAAAACAAATACCATATGTAGAAGCTGAGATGAAACATTGGCTCCAGCATAATTGGAACTCTCGCTCCTTCCCAGATCCTAGGATTGAAAAAATCAACAAACATTAACAGACAGCATTGGAAATTACATGTGCTAAAAGAGTGAACATGGTGAAATAATAGCTGAAACTAGTAAAATCAAGAATGACCTTATATGGTGGTTGAGATGGAGCATTGGCCTCAGAGTAATTAAGGCTATCCCTTCCCTGATCCTGAGGATAGAAAATTCAATAACTTTCACTTTAGAATGAGTAGTTGAGATTAAGGGCCAATTTGGCAGGCGGATTTTGCGCATGGATCCACGGATGCCGGACCGCGGTTGGAATTCGCAAATTTTGCATGCACATACGCCAAACGGGGCTTAATTTACCAAAAAGAATAAACAAGTAACCATTGCAGGAAGGAGAATCAACCAGCTCAGTTTGGTCAGATGATGGCTTGCGGGGAAAATTGGTTTGGATGCTTTCGTTTGAATCTGGAACCTGAAGAAGGATTTAAATAAAATATATATCAATAGAACATGTTTGTAAAAGGGAAAAAACAATTTTCTCATTACTTCCATGAGTAAACTAATTAAACATTTCAATAGCACAAACTCAAGACTCATTCATTTTTAAGCTTAATTCATATAGCAGAACCATGATATTCGTGAACTCGGATGATGGATCTCATCTCAAACCAATTATTCAAAGACTATGAAATTGTATTGTGACATTTAAGTGTTTCAGCTCCCATAATCAAATAAAAAATAATTAGTATCCCTAAAAACTAGTCAAGTTCCATATGAAGTCGTGGCTTAGATTAACATATGATATTTTGTGGCGAAACACTACTTTCTCTAAAGACCAACAAAAAAAGAAAATTAACACAGCACATACCACCTAAGACAAAAACATTACTTCAATTTTAACTTTGTTTTCTTTGCTGGATGATTCACATAATGGTCCTCGTTTGTTTGGACAGAATTGAGGCCCTGAAATTAGAATTGGAGGTCCATTTCTATTGTCCAAATTTATATTGGCAAATGTAAGTCTCTACAATATTTCCATCTCATGGAAGAATGCCTGAATTTTCCATTCAACTAAAAAAATTTATTTGTGGAACCATATTATTTTACATACTTAAAGCCTATGAAGCACGGGTACTCCAAAAAATGTCTCGTGCACGTACCCGGTACAAAAACATTACTTCAATTTTAACTTTGTTTTCTTTGCTGAATGATTCACATAATGGTCCTCGTTTGTTTGGACAGAATTGAGGCCCTGGAATTAGAACTGGAGGTCCATTTCTATTGTCCAAATTTATATTGGCATATGTAAGTCTCTACAATATTTCCATCTCATGGAAGAATGCCTGAATTTTTCATTCAACTAAAAAATTTTATTTGTAGAACCATATTATTTTACATACTTAAAGCCTATGAAGCACGAGTACTCCAAAAAATGTCCCGTACACGTACCCGGTACTTTTATGGGTACTGGTACGGCTCTGTATGCCCTAGTACGGCTCGGTACGGCAACATACGTACCCGGTACTTTTACTTCTTTTTTGGAACAGACCGATACTTCCGGGTACTTTCCGGTTCGGCCCAATACAACTTGGTTTACTGGCCGGTCCAAAAAAATAGCGCTTATTCACGGAGCCTCCTTCTCGCTAGGGCAAATTATCGATCGAAATTGAAATTTCAAGAACCGCAAGAACCGAGAGCTGCGTCGCGCATCCTCGTCGTAGGCCAGCGATCGGGAGTAGACACCGGAATCCTCCTCCTTCGGCGCCTCCTTCTCCCCTCACGACAGTCGGCTCTTCCTTACTCTCGCCACACGCTCATCGGCACCCCCTTCTCATCTCAATACCAACGACCGACAACAACTTTTCTCTCTCACACACTCATAGTTGCAGGTTGCATCCGTGAAAAAGACAACATCTAAAACTGTTGTCGTTTAATTTATAATTTTAATTTGAATTATGACAAATATTGTTGTCATCACTGATTCAGGTTTTTTAAAAATTCAAAATGAGTTCTACATCAAGCTCAACTAGTGCAAATGTGCCTTCAACTAATCTTGAAGAAGATGAATTTTTTCCGCTTTGGAAGCACGTTACATTGACTCTAAAAAAGAGGAGAAGAGAAGGAAATTCAAAATGGAAAAGCAATTATAGCAACATGGATTTTCAAGAGTCATATGTAATAGTCAAAGCTCATTTGTTGCTAATAAACAATGAAGGTATAAGGGTTTGTTTTGTTGTTAGTAGCAAATTTGATATTCTTTCGGAGTTACAAAAAGCTCATGAATAAGCTGAAAATCAAAAGAAACTGTCAAAGGCTAAAATGGTTTCTCTACCACCTTCCCCCTTTAACACTACAACTAGATCAATTGTTGATAATACAGGTGATTTTAGATAAGAAGGATATGAACCAAGGAATAGAAGGGCATTGGGAACCAGTCCCTTAGAGAAATCGATGAATATGGGTGCTCGTGAAACTTTAAACTCTATGATTGCTCGCATGTTTTATTCTGTTGGGTTGCCTTTGCATTTAGTAAGAAATCCTTACTTTGTGGATGCGTTTAGATATGTTGCTGAGAATAATATAGTTGGGTATGTCCCTCCTGGATATAATTTACTACGGACAACACTTCTCCAAAAAGAAAAGGCAAATATTAAAAGATTGCTAGAGCCTATTAAAAAAATCATGGAATGAGAAGGGTCTTAGTATTTGTGCTAATGGATGGAGTGATGCACAAAGAAGACCTCTTATCAATTTGATGGGAGCATCAGATGGTGAGGAACTTTTCATAAGACCTGTTAATTGTGAGGGTGAATATAAAGATAAAACTTTTTTTGCTAAGTTGCTTGGAGAAGTTATTCATGAAGTTGGGCATGAAAAAGTTGTTCAAGTTATCGCTGACAATGTTGCTACTTGCACTGCTGCTAGATCTATTATAGAGGGCATTTTTCCAAAAATACTTTGGACTCCATGTGTTATGCATACACTAAATCTTGCACTCAAGAATATTTATGCTCCCAAAGAAACAGGAATAGCTAGTTTTGCAATATGATGAATGCATTTGGATTAAACTTATGATTGATGATGTCATGTTTGTTAAACATTTCATCATGAATCATTCAATGAGACAAGCTATTTTCAATGAATTTATACCATTAAAGTTACTTTCAGTTGCTGACACACGTTGTGCTTGCTCGGTTGTCATGATGAAAAGATTTAAACTTATTTCTCGTGGCTTTCAAGCATGGTCATAAGTGAGAAGTGGTCTTCCTACAAAGAAGATGATATTGGGAAAGCAGCAACAGTGAATGAAAAAATGTTAGGTGATATTTGGTGGGACAAAATAGATTACATTGCCCATTTATGAGATGTTGAGATATTGTGACACCGACAAGCCATGTTTTCATTTTGTTTATAAAATGTGGGATACAATGATTGAAATGGTGAAGACAATTATCTATAGGCATGAAGGCAAGTTGGAAAATGAGAAGTCTATTTTCTATGATATGATACATCAGATTTTAGTTAAGAGGTGGACAAAAAGCACCACACCCCTTCATTGTCTTGCACATGCATTGAATCCAAGTTACTAATTTTTATTTTTAAGATATTATTTTTTACTTAAATTATATTGTCTATCAATAATATATTACTTTTTTCCTATTATATAGGTACTATAGTGAGGAATGACTTGTAGCAAATCATATTCCTCCTCACATGGATGAAGAAATTTTTGTTATGCAAATAATGTGTTTTAAGAAGTATTTTCCGAATCAAGATGAAAGGAGGCTAGTCAATGCTGAGTATGCTAAATTTTCTAGATGTCTATAACATTTTGGGGATGCAGACTCAATGATTGATATAGGTGCAATGAAGCCAATAGTTTAGTGGTTAGCTCATGGGGCTTCAACATCTATGCTACAATCATTAGCCCTAAAACTGCTTAGTCAACCGTGTTCATCTTCATGCTGTGAAAGGAATTGGAGTACTTACTCTTTCATTCATTCCATGAGGAGAAATAAAATGACACCACAACGATGTGAAGATTTAGTCTTTGTGCATTCAAATATTCGTCTTCTTTCAAGGAGGACGCCACTTTATACTAAAGGAGACACCAAACTATGGGACATTAGTGGAGATGCATTCGATTCTATGGACGGTGTTGGTATTCTTGAAGTTGTTAACCCATCGCTTGATGAGCCAGAGATGGAAGCAATATTATTTAACGATGAAGAAAATGATGACATTGAAATTCAAGAACTTTAGTCATTATAGCATTTTTATTTGTTTTGTT
Source organism: Platanthera zijinensis (assembly GCA_039513925.1). Classification (NCBI taxonomy): domain Eukaryota; kingdom Viridiplantae; phylum Streptophyta; class Magnoliopsida; order Asparagales; family Orchidaceae; genus Platanthera; species Platanthera zijinensis. The sequence continues at coordinate 5,214,752 of CM077078.1, read as the reverse complement.
AAACCATGTATGCACAGTATTTCATTGGATTTTTTTTGTGTTTGTTGAACTATGTATGTCTTATATCTTCTTTTGGATGGATTCCTTTTACTGTGTGTTTTTAGAGAATATTTTTAGTATAATTCTCACTTTCATCATTTCTTAGATTAGTCTAATTTCTTTGTTCATGTGGGCAATCTTGTGCATGTATGGTGATAACTGATAACATTTCATTGAATATATTCTTGTTGCGAATGAACTTATTATATGTATTTTTTAAAAAAAAATTACATACCCAGACGTACCCGTGTCGTGATATTTTCTAATTTTGTCGTACCGCGAACCGTACCCGTACTGCATACTGGTACCCGTGCTTCACAGCTTAAATCTATCACATGGAGATGTCATTTCATATTTCAACAATATTGACGACTAATTATAAACTTCACAACCATTGAAACTGCAAACTGAGTACTCAATGTGATTAAAAATTGTGATCCGCTTATTTCTAAGAACTTCTCCATCTGTCTAATTTTTTCAATCTAGTTTTAAAAAGGTCTTAAATATCATATTATAGTTAAATTAAATCTTTGCAGCATATTGTAAAAGGTCCTTTATAAAAGGCTCATGTATTTCTTGTCTTGTTTGGGTCCACTCCCCTTGTGTATATAGGGGAGGAAGCTCCTTGAAAAGTAATTAATCCATTATTTCCGCCTGACTTGATATCAGAGCAAAAATCTAAAGTTGCGGACTAGGCGATTCTCTTGTCTGTGTCCGCCCAGCGTGTGTGTGAAGCCCCCTAGTGTTAACCTTCTATTCTCGCTACGCCAGCTCATGCAGCCTCCAGCAGCTCGCGTGACTGTGGGAACTCTTCCACCAGTTGGCGCGAACTCCAGCCGTTGGTGCACGCTCCAGCAACTCTTGTTGTGTGTGGTCTTCAACCGCCTCTGCGGTGTGGTCTCTCCAGCTTGTGCGACCTCTCCTGCGGCATGTGCGGCCTCCGACAGCTAGTGCAGTGCAGTCTCTCTGAACGCTTATGCGGTGCGGCCTCTCCAGCTCGCGCGACCTCCAGTCTCTGGTGTGCCCTCCAGTAGCTTCAACGGTTTGTGCGGCCTCCGTGCGGTCTCAAGCTTGTATTCCAGCACTGTCTTCTTCTTGTGTGGCAACTCCAACTTGCGCCTGAGGTGCATCCGGGCCACTTCACCCGCCTCAACCTTGCTAAGGCAGCATTAACAGTGCCTAGTGCGCCCGGCGCCTCAAGCGCGCGCCTTGATAACATAGGTTGGCGTGGTCTCAGTTTGTGCGGCCTCCCGCAGCTGGTGTATCCTCCAGCTTGGGCGGCCTCCAGAACCCTTTGCGGCTTCCCCTTCGTTTTGAAACCTCTTTAGCGCAGTGCGGTCATTCCTGCATGTGTAGACTCTCCAGCCCTCTCATCATCATGGCTAACTCCTCAGACTCAAGTGTTCAATCTTCTTCCTCGACTATCCCCCCTTCTGGAAGTAATTTCTCACGATCTCATGGTTCCTTCAGTTCCTTCCGAATTACCATAGTTCCTTGGGATAAAACCAATTATCTAGAGTGCTCTCAAGCGGCACAACATGTTATCCGCTTCCATCAGCTTTATAAGCACATTGACGGAATAATTGTTCAGCCTCCCAGTACTGATACAGGTTGGAGAAAGTGGGACGCCAACAATTCTCTTGTTATCTCGTGATTGCTTCACTTCATGTCCCCCTTGGTCTATCGTAGCTACATGTTGATGGACTCGGCCTTTGACATCTGGACTCGGCTTAGCGAGACTTATTCACAGCTTGGTAGTTCTACCTTGGTATACAAGCGAACACATGTTTTGAACTGGTATCCCTTTCCCTCTCTTCGAGAAGCCTTCAGTATGGTCTTAGGGGACGAAGATCGACATCATTCTCTCAACTCTGATGCCGGCTCTGATCGCTCTGCCCTTGCTGGAAACGCTCCTCCTTCATCTCTCAGGTTGTGCAATTATTGTGGAAAACAGGGCCATTCCTGGGACTCCTGCTTCCATCTTAATCTTGCTCCCTCACAAAAAGTCTCTCGTGGTCGTGGTCCCTTCCCCGAACCAATTCTTCTTTAGTTGCTCCCACTAATGAAGTTGTTCTTGGTCGGATTCCCTTTGACGGACATTCCATGGAGAAAAGTGTTGGACAGTCAAGCATGAACCAAAAAAAGGCATGTCAAGATTAGTCTCACACTGCCTATCCAGACGGTCCACTCGTGTTTATAATAGGCTCCGCATCTCCTATCTTTGATCCGGGTTTTGGAATGGAAAATGAGTGTGGTGGTTTAACATGGTATCAAAGGAAAGTTCGCGTTGAGGGGGTGTGTTGGAAAGTCCAGCATGAACCAAAAAAGGCATGCCAAGATTAGTCTCACACTACCCATCCAGACGGTCCACTCGTGCTTATAATAGGCCCCCTCTCCTATCTTTGACCCGGATTTTGGAATGGAAAATGGGTGTGGTGGTTTAACAGAAAGGGATGTTTTGCGTGATTACGTCGTCTCATGCACACTAAGGTTTCTTCCTCTATTTATGTCTTCGCAACCGCTAGTCCTCCCCGCGCACATTCTGCCTCCACAACTTCCTCTGAGTGGATTATTTACTTTGGCGTGACCGATCACATGACAGGAATATCATCAAGTTTATCTCTTACACCCCCCCCCCTCTCAGGGAATGATAAGGTTGTCACCGCCAATGGCTCTCTCTCACTGATTACCGGTAAAGAGACCATCATATATTCCTCTGTCATGCCCCTCACTTCGGTGTTACAAGCTCATGCTTTTCCTCGCAATATGTTATCTATTAGTCGTCTGGCTACATCCTAAAACTTTTTTGTCACTTTGTCTCCTGATAGTTGTGTTTTTCAAGATCTGGCAACGAAACAACATATTGGCAGTGGTAAGAACTAAAGGGGTTATACATCTTGGACCATCCTAAAGCTTAAGCGCTCTACAGTACCACTCCAGCTCTCTTCAGTCCTTCTTGTCCATCACATATGGATGCGCGTCAATGACATCAACGCTTTGGACATGTCATACCCTGGTCACGCAAGTTTGAGTTAACGAGGCGGGAACAGTAATATGATTGACGATCTTTTGTAGTACACGGATTAAGAGCAAGAAATAACATATTTTATTAGCATTTTATAATTTACAGGTACAACTTGCCGCAAATACACATATTTTTGTCTTTACATTTTTACATGCTACATAATATAGAGTAGTCTTCCTTATTGTGCTCTGCCTCCCGCATCTTCAAAGGTATCTAAAAATATTTAGTAGACTAGTGAGTATCTTTGTTTGCTCACATCTGGAAGAATAGCACAATATTTATGTATGCAATGCACAATATACAAACGGAGTAATATAACGGAAGCAGTAAGCAAAATAAGCATATCAGCATATATTTCTTCTCATTTTTCCATATATATTTTCCTTATAAAAAAATAGCTCATTCATTAGTTAGCACTTACAGTGCGCCAGTTGGCCTAACTGGAGGCTCACTGCTTTTTAGGTTCCATTGGGACCCAACATGTCCTGCGGATAGCGAATCCGCAGACAAGGGTTCAACTCACACAATATGCGTCCAAGACTAAACGACAAAACAGTCTTTAGTGAGCGTTACTCCCTCCAATTTATATGTTTGCGGACAAGACCACAAAACAGTCTTTAGAGAGCATTACCCCTTATATCACCTAACCAAATATTTGACTAACATACTAATACACATCATCACACAAACATTATAGTAGTGTTCATAGTAATCATCATATTGCAGCAACACATCATGAATTATCTTTATCTCTCGCAAACCGGTCAATTATTACTCGGGGATCAGTCTAGTCGCAAAAGACCAAAGTAAGCTGATTTTATAATAATGTCGATTTGACCCCACGATAGTTTCACGTGTGTAATTATTTTTATTAATATTATAATTATTTCCATAATATCGTGCATCAACGCATCTCAAATTATCAACAATGATCGCAACCACCCAAGATCAATCTAGTCGTAAAAGACACAACTTGGCTGAAATAATAGTAGTTTGACCTCATGATAATTCAACGTGCATAAATAAATTACCAATTATCATATTTTTGCACGATAATTAGCATATCATTTTCATATTATCAATATGCATGCAATCTACAACTCAGAGCCTCATTATAACTTAAATACAAGTGACTCGACCCTTCGTCATGTCTAGCGAGTTACCGTAATTATTTCAGCAACATTTACGTATAAAAAATACCCGCAAAAGCTACGAAAATAATAACTAGCGTAGACATAAATACTGCAATATTTTTCACCTACATTAATCTTAACGCTCTCAAATTTGAGCTTTGAAACTGCTCTTAGCAAAGTCGACACGTCGGCAGAAATTCGGTAGCACTCTTGGCAATTAATTGTGCACCGGCAAAAACATATTATTTTGGCGCCTCTTTTGCAACACCTTGGAAGGCTTTGATACGAGTTGAAGCCAAAAAAACAGCCCCTGAGATCCTCCCGAAGATTCCCCGAAAGTTTGGTAGCAAACTAAGGCTCTCTCTCCTCTCTACAAACCCTCTCTTAATTTCCCCAAGTTTATATGGGAATTGGAATAAGGAAAGCATTCCACTTCAAAGGAATTTATAAGAGCTTTGAAATGCCACCAAAATTGTCTCAATCTGAGTGAGCTCCCAGAAATAAACCAAAAGGTCCCTTTCAAATTCATGGATGGGTGCACGTGGCCCGTACGGGCACTGCGTGGTTCCCATCCGTGCTAGGCACGTGCTGGGCGCGCGCAGGCGCATTCCCATCCCGCGCCTTGGGCCAATAACGGGCCGCCACGCAGCCCGTGTATGGCCCGTGCAGGCGTGTGTCCCACCCATGCGGCGGGCTCCACGTGGTCACCTGTCGCATAGGGTATTTATAAAATGAGAATTTGAATGAGGAAAGCATCTCACTCCATAGGTAATTATAAGAGCTTCGAAATACCACCAAAATCGCCTCAATCTGAGTTTTGAAATTCCCAAAAAAGCGCGAAAAATTGAAATAAACCAAAAGGTCCCTTTCAAATTTATGGATGGGCGTACGTGGCCCATATAGGAGCTACGTGGCGCCCATCCGGGCTAGGCACGTGCTGGGCGCGCGCAAGCGCGTGACAGCTCATGCTTTGGGCCCATGACAAGCCACCACGCAGTCCGTGCGTGGCCCAAGCAGGCGTGTGTCCCGCCTATGCGGCGGGCGCCATGAGGTCGAATGCCATCCAGGCAACCGCCACGTAGCGTTGGCGGCTGCTACGTGGCGCGGGAGGTTGTCATGTGGCGTTGTCTTGTATGCCTGAAATTTAAAAACCAAAACTGCATAAAACCGCAACACTGCACCGCACCGCACCGTTTTCGAACCGCACCAAATGGTTTAGTTGTGGTGCGATTTTTGTTATTGGAAAACCGCATAATTTGCGGTGCTGTTCGGTTTTTGCCTTAACAAAACCGAATAAATCGCACTGCAATGATTATAATAGTTTTTTATTTTTATTTTTATATCTTATAATATATCTTACAAATTAATTAATATATCTTATATAATATAATATATTAATATATCTTAATCAATTATCTAAATGAGTACCGCACTACAGGTCCACAACCTCTGCCTAAAGTGAACCCGTGGGCTGAACCGCTGAATCAAATATTGAATGCATTGAATTTTTATTATTAGCATTTTTGGTTTTGAGTTATTTATCTTATATTCTGCCTCGCTTCATGATTTGTGGCCTTCTATGAATCATAATACAATGAATTTCTTGAACTGAATGTCATCGTTATATAATCCTATAGTAACTTTAGTGTCATGCAAATTTTCATCACATGTCTACTTGCACAACTAATATAGCTTAACAGATTCACTATTTTCACATACTATAGAAAAGTATACATCTTATTATACAACTCATATTCGTTGAGGGGGGCTCACTCAAAGCCAAGTCAGAAAGAAGTCAAAGTCAACAAATCAAGACAGAAGTCAGAGTCAACATTCAAGACAGTAGAAGGCTTGAGCGAGTATGGCGAGCTCCCCTCGCATACTCGTCGGGTAGGTGACTAGGGTTGATAGTCGCCCAAGACGGGCAAATTCCACCGGAAGTCGCCTAGTCGCCAGGTGGGGGTTGGGCTATAAATAAGACCCCCCCACCCACCCCCACCACCACCAACCCCCACCTCTTGGATTTGCCTATAAATAGGACTCTATGAGTACAAGGATATAGAACTCGGAATCTCGCAAAAGATCTCGACTGACCCTTTTTCTGGACTTTTGGTTGAGCTTTAAGATTCTGCTATCAAAAACATTAGTTGCGAGATAGTGATCATCCCCTTGGTCGCCATCCTCCGATAGTCGTCAGCATGTGTCCACCTTGTACCCTGCTCGACCATCTTTGGTTGTGGAGGGGAAGCTTCTTCTAAATATCCGGGTACGTGGTGGGACCTCCTTGTCGCAGCATCTAGGGTCATTTTAGTTGTCCCTCTGTTTGTGTCCGAGTCTGTCAAGTCATCAAGACCGACCGCATAATCAGTAACTTTAGGCTGCATTGAACCGAATTTTGAAGTAGGAAATTTTCTCGAATTCAACACTTATGATCAAACAGTTGATGGTAATTGGACAAATAGTATCATTATTGAAGTGATGATCCGGTCCTTAGAAAATATGGTTAATTAGTTATCACTGAATTCTAAGAGAATACCATGTATTAGAAAATTTTGAGGGGATAACATTATTGGGTATGCAAATAGCACATGTACTCTTTGATAAGTTTTGGTAAATGTGCAAAAACTGAAACCGCGCCGCAAAAACCGAAACTACGCCGCACGGTTTGGATGCGATGCGATTTTGTAAAGTCCAAAATCGACCCTCTTCGGTGTGGTTGTGGTTTGGGCTCAAACCGCACCAATTTCAACCCTATCGTCTTGTGTTCCGGGTCCTCTTAGGTCCCGAAAATTATGAAAATACTTATCCTAGAGATTTTCGACGTACGAACCCGATTTCGACCTCCGTTTCGCCAAATTACGAACGATTATTGCCCAAATTGCATTTTTTCCACATATGCCCCTGTTTTGACAAACAAATTATAATTTCAATAGATTTTGATATTCTAAGCCTATCTACGAACTCAGTTTCTCGAAATTCGCACTGGTTGCACTAAAAATCACATTTTCCTTGTGAACTTTGATTTCGACAAATAATATGTCAATTTCTATATATTTAGACGTTCTGAGTCCATTGACAGACTTTGTTTCTCAAGATTTGTGTAAGTTGCACCGAAAATGTGCTTTTTTTTAATGAACTCGGACTTTAGTAAATAATATGTCGATTCCTAGGTTTTCGACCTTTTGAATCTAACTGTGGACTCCATTTTTTGATATTCGACTATGTTTGATAATTTGAATGCCTGAATGTAATTATTAAACCATAATAACATTATTTATTGCTAATCATGATTAAATGGCTATGGGGGATTACAGGAGTCCCTTCGTCATCTATCTTCTCAAGTTATTTTCTATGTTTTTAAGTTCTCTGAGTCGTTTTGTCTGTGATGAATGTGAACTTTCTAAACATGTATGTCATAGTCCGAATCATTTTTCTTCTCTTAGTATGGTTCCTTTTTTATGTTATTCATACTGATGTTAGGGGACCATCCCTTGTTCTCTCTCTCTCTGGTAACAAATAGTTTGTGATCATTATTGATTGTTTCTCTCGCTTTATTTGGGTGTATTTATTAAAATGAAAAAGTGAGACCTTTGATTGCTTTCGTATTTATCACAAAATGGACACTCAATTTGGTAGCAATATTTGTGTACCCCGTTGTTATAATGGGGGTGAGTACGACGATTTTGGTGTTATCAACGCTAATCTTGTAGATCATGGGATTTTTCATCAAAAAAATGTACCAACCCCTCCATTCAGAATGGTGACTGAACGTAAGAACAAGCATCTCCTTGAGGTTACCAGATGCTTTCTTCTCACCATGAATCTTCGCAAGTCTTATTGGGGTGACGCGATTCTTACTGTCGCTTACCTCATCAATCATCTACCCTACAACACCTTACAGTTTGCCTCTCCCTTATTTCGTTTGTCTATTAAATGCATTGTTCACACCTCTCATCTACCTCCGCATGTGTTTGAGAGTGTCTGATTCTTCATGTTCATCAGCACCATCGTAAAAAATTGGATGTATGTTCCCTCCAATGTGTCTTTGTTGGCTACTTTGCTACTACGAAAGGGTATCGTTGCTATCATCCTCCCTCTCGCCGATTCTACTGCACCATAGATGTGATGTTTCGTGAGAAAGAACAGTACTTTGATTCTCATCAAGGGGAGAGGGACACTGTTGTCGACGCTTTCAATCTTCCTCTTCCTATTGTGGCCACACAACCACCTCCCATGATTGCATATGACATACCTCCTCCCGCAAATCCACCTACAGGGTTTGTCCTCTACTCCTACTCCCAGGAGCCTTATCCTTCCTCTTCCTCTTGTCTATCACAAACGCAACCCTGGTGCTACCGTATTACAACCCCGTTCATTCCACCACTGCGGGTATGCTCTTCTGACTCAGATTTTGAGGACGTCCTTCATCGCCCTCTTATACTTCTAATACTGAAGTCGGCCTCTGCTAAATACGAATTTGCCAATTATATCACTTATCAAAATCTGACAAAGACACATAAGGCATTCAACTCCTCCTTGGATTTTGTTCTTATTCTTAATACTTGGCAGGAAGCAATAGAGATACTTGTGTGGTGCAAGGTAATGGAAGAAGAAAGGTTGGCATTGGAGAAGAACCAAAGACACTCACTCATGTTCCCGCCGGGAAGAAATTTGTCGGTTCCAAATGGGTGTTCTCTGTTAAACATAATCAAGAAGAGGTTATTGAGAAATATAAAGTGAGACAAGTTGCTCAAGGATATACTCAAATTCCGGGCATGGACTATCATGAAATGTTTGCACCGGTTGCCAAGATGGACTCCATTCGTGTCATCTTATCATGTGTTGCTTGTTTAGGATGAGAGTTGCAACAACTTGATGCAAGAACGGCTTTCTGCATGGTGATCTTGAAGAAGTCTATATGAAGGTTCCACCTTGTTTCATTAAGATAGGATCAGAAGGAAACGTGTGTCAACTTCAAAATTCTTTTTACAGTCTAAAGAAATCCCTTGGGGCTTGATTTGGTAAGTTTCATAACGTCATGACCTTATTGGGATACAAACATGGTCACTCGGATTATACCCTCTTCGTGAAAAGGAAAGAAGAGAAAGTAGTTATTCTCATTGACTATGTCGACGACATAATCATCATGGGTGATGATGTGCCAAAATTAAGTGGCTTAAGGCGAGTCAGTGTAAAGAGTTTGAAGTTAAAGATCTAGGAAAGTTGAATTACTTCTTAGTAATATAATTTGCATGTTCTGACCACAGAATCTTCATTTCTTAGAGGAAATATGTCTTAGATCTTCTAGAAGAAACAAGAATGTTTGGTTGTGCTCCTGCTAATTCTCCCATATAAGTAAATTTTAAGATTGAGGAAGACAAGGATGGTGAGAAGGTGAACTCCTTTAGCTACAAAAGAATGGTGAGAAGGTGTATCTCTCGCATACTCGCCCAAATATCGCACATGTTGGGATTTTTGGCAGATACATGCATTCTCTCAGATTATGACATCATGAAATTGTCATGCGTGTGTTACGGTATTTGAAGAACTCTCCTGGACGTGGAATTCTATTCTCCCGGAATAAAAAGTTGTATGTTGAAGTTTATACAAATGTTGATTGGGCTAAAAGTCAAAATGATAGAAAGTCCAACACCGGATACTGCTCCTTTGTTGGAGAGAATCTAGTAATCTGGCGAAGTAAGAAACAAAATGTCATAGCAAGATCCAACGTGGAAGTGGAGTATAGGGCAATGTCAAAAGAAATGTGTGAGGGTCTCTGGCTTAATTCGATAATGCGGAATTTGGGACTACAAACTGGAAAGCATATTCGATTATACTGTGAAAACAAAGCTACTATAAATATTGCTTATAACCATGTTCAACATGATCGAACAAAACACATCGAAATTGATAGACACTATCAAGGATCACCTTGAAAAAGGCAATGTTTGCACTCTGTTCGCTCAATCCCAAGATCAGCTAGCAAACATCATCACCAAGTGCCTAAGCTGTGATATTTTGAAGGACAATCTCATCAACCTGGGAATGTTCGACATATACTCTCATTTTAAGGAGGAGAATTGAATTAAATCTTCGTAACATATTGTAAAAAACCCCATTATAAAAGGCCCATGTATTTCTTGTCTTGTTTGGGTACACTCTCCTTGTGTATATATAGGTGAGGAAGCTCCTTGAAATGTAATTAATCTATAATTTCCGCTTAACTACTATATATTATCTTCAAATAGCATAAACCATATCAATCTCAATGTATTTTCAAAGCACCTCCACTACCTTATTTTCTACGAATTCTTTCATACAACTTCTCGCTTCATAAACAAGGTCCTACGTATTAGAATTATATGACTCAAAAAAAGAATGAACAAAACACCTCATCTTCAATATTATCCTAAGAATCACCATCACCAATTCAAAAGGGTCTATCCTTAATGTAACCATAGGAAAATTAGAAAACATTTATAATGATAGTAACAAATAAATTGAATTACATTATTCTTTATTGTCCTCATGCAAATTTTCATAGTAGATTAAATACCTTTTCAAAATCAACAGTAATCATATAAAGATACTTCTTGATGCTCTACATTCTTTTTATTAATTCCTGGTACAAAATCAACACTGTAGATCCTTCTGGCATGAAATCATACTTATTCCACATAATGACATGATTTCAAAATTTAGAACAATACAATCATGGGTAACTTCATTGCACAACTCAAAAGAAGGATACCATACGGTTACCAAAACTCTAGGCATCTAATTTATTCCAAAGTACGAGTAAACAATATGTTTACCCAAATACTTCATATCATCTTAGTCTTAGGATTACATCAAAAAACCTTAAATGATACAGCTCCAATATCTCCCAATAATTAAGTGCAGCCCAACAAAATAAGTCACAGAATTTATGGTTGAAGTAACATGCCCAAATGTTTATATTTTCTCAATAAAAATAAAATGAGAAAAAAAATTTGTAAGATGAAAAACAAAAAACAGCAGAAATGCAAAACATGTTCCATGTTTTTTTTTATAACAACCCTCTTGACCTGTTATTTAAAAACACTAAGGATCCATTTGTTTGGATGGAATTGGGACCCTGGAATTAGAATTGGAGGTCCATTTCAATTGCAATTGGACCTCCAACTCAAATCCCCTGACAGAAATTGAAAACCAATCTAGCACTCATGTCCGCTATAGAAAGAGAAATGAGGGGTGATACATGTGTGTTTGTCTGAGGACTTGGGGCTCAAAATTATCACTATCACCACCGGGAGGTCCTGGTTCTGGATTTCTTCCTTCTTTCAAAGCTTTCCGTATATCTGCAGCTTTCCAAATAGAGTATTTCAGCTTTTGCTCAATCTGCAAAATAGAGATTATATAGAAACATTGATCCAAGTCACCTAAGTTAATCATAACATTCTTAATCGCAAAATTTAGAAAGGAAAACCAAAAGATAATTGTAATGAATGCTACATGAACTCACATCAGGAGCAAGTTCACCAAACTGATTCAGAACTTCAAAGAAAATGCTTGCAGCATAGAAAGTTTTGGCAGTGTTCCTGTATCATACAGATAAAAGAGCTCCTATGAATGTCAACTAAAAATAATTTGATTATTATCAACATGATATTTAAAACTTAAGGGATTAAAAGATCAGAGGGGTCAAAGAATACAAGTCCGCTCGCCCGGCCCGATCTTGCTTGTCTGCCTTTGCAAAGACATTTGAAGCAAAACCCTCGACATATAAATTGTCTTCAGATCCTAATTTAAGTGATTTTTTATCCTGGAGAAAGTTCCAAAATAAACACAAATTGAGATACATAAACAGTTATGTTAGAAAGAAGGATAATCATATAACTTCTTCATCAAAATAGCTGATGAACTACAAGTTACCGGCCAGGTCTATTTCTGATATTAATGTACTGAAAAGGGAAATTTCACTACCATTTCCAACGGTGCAGACTTCAAGTTGTAGTGCTAATAAATTTCAATAAAAGGGTTAAGATGACGCTCATTAAATTTTTATAAATTATTTACTTACAAACAACATGAATTAGTTGAAACTTGATTGCCAATGATGGCAGTCTCCATTAGAACACCAAGCATAATACCAAGGAGAAAGCAATAACAGAACAACGTCACTACAAAGGTCGGAAAATCACAGTACTGTTATCGCTACACACCACCGATGCACGCCACACACGGAAGACTTCTTGAATGATTGATAGTTTAATATAATATGTTAATTATATTAAATGAATTATATAACTTATTTGAAATATTTAAATTATACTTTCCTATATTTATATTATATTTTATTGTTTTAATTATATTTTATTTTTTTCAATTCTATTTTAAATATTAAATTGAAATTTTAATACCTTAATTATATAATTATAGCCCATGTAAAATTGCCTTGTTTACATTTAATTTCACATGTGAGAGTACATTGGGGGCCTTCCATGTGGCCGCGACAGTACCCTAATCGCGACAGTGTGACAGCCCAACCTGCGTAAAACAAAATATTTATTTTTTCGCGCGCTTATATATATATTTTCTCCCCGATGATGAGGCACAATTAATTTTCGACATAATTTTGATTTGCATATGTTGTTTTGGATTGGCTGTCTTGCTGGTTTAGTGGGCTTATTATTCCTTGGCTGAGTTGTACTTATGGGCTTGCTTTTGGGCCTTTGGAAGTGGGAATTATGGCTGGCTGTGTATTGTTGAGCTGGGCTTTATTTTGAAAGTGTTGGATGGATTAGGTGCTGGCTGTATTGCTTAAGTGTTTGCGGGAAATCACATTTGGCTCGGTTGATGGACATCTGGAGCGGTGATTTGGCTCGACGTTGCCGCTTCGCCGCTGATTTCACGGTATAAATCGCGCCCGGGGCCGCTAACTTTCTCCCGCACGGCTTCCGTCGACCTCCGACTTCTGCGATTTCCGTCTTCTTCCTCCTCTAACTGCCCTATTTCACCAGAGCAGTGCTTCTTCTTCTCCTTCTTCTTGCTTCCCGTGCCTCTGTGTGTTTGGTGCTGTCGGCGTTTCACTGCTGTGCCGACCGATTTCGCCGACGCTGCTTGCCTCCGACAGAGACTGTGCGGTTCTGCCGAGCCCTCTGTGCAATTGCTGCTGCTGCTACTGTTCTTCTTCCTCCTTCTCGACTGTGATGCTGCTCTTCTACTAGGGCTGTTGCTGCTTCCTTCTTCTTCTGCGACTACTCTCTGCTCTTTTTCGGTACTGCCCTAAGTTCTCTGCTTCTCTTGATTCCTGCTATTCTTCAGCGGCCTTCTCTGCTTCTGGTCTAGGGTTCCGGCTGCTCCTGAGTTTCTCCAGTATAGCTGCTGCAACCGCAAGGTTGCCGCCGCTTCTTGCAGCTACTCTTGAGCTGCCGCCACCCTGCTGCTTTCTCCTTTGACTGGTTTAGTTTATGTGCTCTATTTAACTTTTGATTTTCATTTCTGATGTTGGGATATTATGTTGTGAGCCAAGTTTGGATTTATGCGTTGCCGGACAATGATTTTAAGAGGACGGGAAGTCCATTTGGAGGGATGGTTTTAGCCATTTTGAGGCATTATTGCGGTTGTTCGACAAAGTATAAAAACGGATTTGGCTTGATTGGTTTAGCTTTCTGATGTTTATTAAACCCTTTATGCTCTATGCTACGTGTAAATTGTGACGCAACCCAATGAACGTACAGTGGTTTCCAAGATCTCGAAATCAGAGGATGGCGTCACAAGAAAATCGTGACGGAAACGCGAATAAAGGCAAAGCTGTGGTGAGATTCTTATTTCTTGAATTAGTTTACTCACTTCTTTTCCTATTATGCTGCATTTTTATGAAATAAACAAGTGCTTGTGCATATGGATTTCGCCTTAATGAAATATCGCTAAGGAATACATGTGGGCGAGGGAAGAACATAAAAGCGATATAGATATATTCTGAGGGGATCTATTTTATTCAAACTCTTAATTACGCGTCAAGATAAAATTCATTTAAGAACTCTGCATAATGTTGAGAATAATCAAGGATTAAGGGGTAAATTAAGGATTAAGGGGTAAATTAAGGATTAAGGGGTAAATTAAGGATTACTGTTGAAAATAATCAAGTGATTATGTTCTTGTACTGTATGCATATTGATATCATTCTCCTTTGTTTGCATGTACAACGTTTCACGAAATACTTTTCTCACTTAGTCATAATTTTATGATTAACACTTTGTGGACCCATATTTTTTTAGCCAGCGGAACCAACCTCAAGTGGAGCACACAGGAGTCTAGCAACTGAACTGGCAAAAGCAATAATCGAAGCGCGGGATTGGCACAGAGCTCGTTGTACTGGATCTACGTGTATATATTGTACAAAGTCCGTATAGTTGTTGTATCTTGCCTGTGATAATCATGTAATATAGTAATATATGCAATAAAAGCCCTGGTAGATGTTCTTTGTACTTGTTGTTGTGAACCTTTTATTCAAAGCCGTTGTCCGATCCTTAATTGTGAAGAGCCCAGGATTTGGGTCTCTACAGACAGTGCCCTAATCGCGACAGTGCCCTAATCGCGACAGTGCCACGGCGTGATGGCATTCACGCGACTCGCAGTCTCACGCGTGACGCCTCTCTCCTCTCTCTCACTTCTCTTCTTTCCTTTCCTTTCAATGTCACGTTTATTTATTTGATTTGACAGTGACGATTAGATAATATAATAATTACGCCAATTTGAAAACTTGATTTCGAGAACTTGTTTTTTTAATTTTCTGAATCCATAATTACATAGATAGACATTATAATTTAAATTATTTTTAAATGAATAAAAGAATTTGATGACATTAGATAAAAAATAAGGGTAGTACAGACATTATGAATGTTTCACGAAATAGGACTGTTTCCCTTCTAATATAGTAGAGGTATGTACTATATATTAGGCAAAAATATCCTTTGGTTAAACATTACTCTTTCCAAGTTAACCCTTCTTTATTACAAATTTCCCAGTTTTTCATAAATGAATTTAATTTGTATTTTGTATTTGATTTTAAAAGTGTGCCCTTATTTCCTTAATTTCTGTCGAATTTTGTATTCGGCGCAACAAATTGATACGAGGACAATGAATGAATGATGTGATGTCGCATCCGAGCACGCAGGAACCCCGTGCATGACTTATGTATCATATATTTATAATTAATGGCTCTAAACAAATGATAAAATTACGAGTAGTCGTCGAGCTGCCATCCCACTGTCTGATGAGTTGTCGTCCAATTGTCCATCGAGCTACCATCTCATTGTCCGACGAGTTGACGTCTAATAGTCTGACGATCTGCCGTCTGACATTCTGACGAGTTGTCGTCCGATAGTCCGACGAGTTGTCATCCCACTGTCCGACGAGTTGTTGTGCCACTATCCGACGAGTTGTCGTCCCACTGTACGACGAGTGTCGTCCTACTGCCCGACGAGCTGTTGTCCCATGGTCTGATGAGTTGTCCCATAGTTCGACGAGTTGTCGTCCCACTGTCTGACGAGCTGTTGTCCCACTGTCTGATGAGGTGTCGTCCCACTCTCCGACGAGCTATCGTCTCACTATCCTATGTTGTCAAAGGCGCGCCTAAGACTCAAGGCTCACCAGGCTCAGAGGTGTGTGCCTTCGTGCATTTTTTACGCCTTTGGAGCATAAAATGAGTGCTTGAGAGCAATTTATGTTGTAAAAAAATTTCAATAAAAAAAAGAAATAATGTAAGATCTCTTTAATTTTTGCTTTATTTAGTGTTTGTAAAACATAATTGAGCATTGAGACTTAGATATTATGTTTGTGAAACATAATTGAGAGTTGAGACTTAGATATTATGCAAGTGACCGCATTAATTCTGTTTTTAAGAGATATGAATGATAGTAATGAAAGATTAATGAGTAAAATAAATGAAAAATCTTATCAAGAAGATGGAATGTTGTTTGATGAGGTTGTGTCTTGCCTTTGTCAGGCGTGCGTCTGCGCCTTACGCCCTGCGCCAAGGCTCCAAGACCCCTTTGTGCTGAGCGCCTTTAATAACGAAGAATTTTATGAGTTGCATCCACATGACGTGTCTTCAAAGCATGCATGAACTGGCTGATAACACTTGTCGCATAAGAAATATTCGGGCAAGTGTGAGATAGGTAGATCAGCCTCTTTACTAATCTCTGAAATTCAGAGATGTCTTCGATCACCTCTCCATCATTATGCCACAATCGGTGGCTTGCTTCAATTGAGTTGTCAGCTGGTCTACGTCCACTCATCCCCACCTTCTTAAGGAGGTTCGGAGTATATTTTCTCTGAGAGATGAAGATTCCCTGCTTGGACCTTGTGACCTCAGTACCCAAGAAATACCTGAGTTTTCCCAGGTCCTTGACCTCAAACTCACTGACTAATTTCTATTTTAGATTCTTGATTTCTTCCACGTCATCGCCTGTTATGACTATATCATCAACATATACAATGAGGACAGTGAGTTTCCCGGTCCTATTGATGAACAGTGTATGATCAGCATTGTTCTGGTGATACACAAATGACACCATAACTTTGTGAAATCTCCAAAACTAGGCTCTAGGGGATTGTTTCACCCATATGGGGCCTTTTTTAATTTGCAAACTTTTTCTTTTGCACCTTTAGGAGTGAGGCCTGGTGGAATAGACATGTGAACTTCCTCATCCAGATCCTCATGAGGGAACGCATTTTTCACATCAAGTTGCCAAAGGTCTCAACCTTTGCAGGCAGCATAGGATAACAAGACCTTAATAATGTTCATCTTTGCCACAGTGGCAAATGTTTCACGATAGTCAATGCCAAAGGTTTGTGCATAATCTCTTGTCACCAGCCTTGCCTTACACCTTTCGACAATCCCTTGAGAGTTCTGTTTGACAGAGAACACTCATTTGCACCCAACAGTCTTCTTTCCATATGGAAGAACCAACACCCATGCATGATTCTTCTCAAGAGCAATCATTTCCTCAACTATCGTCTTTCTCCACATAGGGACCTTCAAGGTCTGCTGCCAAGATATAGGTATGGAAAGAGAAACAAGAGAAGACATAAAGGCCTTGTAGGAAGTAGAAAAAGAGTTGTAATATACATAATGTGAGAGAGTATGTTGAGTACAAGAGTGGATACCTTTCCTAAGGGTAATTGGTGGATTAGAAGGCCCTGAGTCAGGATCCAATGACGGCTCTGGTGGCATAGTCGGATCTTATGTGCTTGTCTTCTTTGTGTGCCGAGTATATATCTGCAAGCTCGGATTAGTAGATGGATGAGGTAGGGAAATTGTAGGACTCACTTCCACTGGTGTAGACTCCCCCTGAAGTGAGGGATACGATGGAGGTATTGGCAGAGGTACAGAAGGAAGGTGTCAAGGCAAAGGGTCACCCGAGGCAGGATAGTATGTCTCGGATTCACGAAACATGACATCCATGGTGACAAATACTTTCTTTGTAGGTGAGTGAAAACATTTCTACTCCTTTTGTGTGGGAGAGTAGACAATAAAAACACACTTGAATGTGCGACGATCAAGTTTGGTAGGAAGAAGGTGGTGGATGTAAACGAAGCAGACACATCCAAATACCTTAGGGGAAAGCTGAGTAGGAGGCACATGGAGAGAGCTAAGAGAAGTAGCATTCCCAAGGACGCGCGAGGGCATACGATAAATAAAATATGTCATAGTAAGGACCGCATCTCCCCAATAGAATTTTGGAAGATGCATGATGGATAAGAGGCGACGAGCGACTTCCAGCAAATGAAGATTTTTCCGCTCAGCGACATCATTCTGAGTTGGGGAATAAGCGTAAGTAGTCAGGTGGAGGATACCATGATCAGCGAGATATTGTTTAAACTGTGAATTCATGTATTCACGATCATTGTCACTATGAAGAGTTTTAATGATGGTATGAAATGAGTGGAAATCATATTATGAAATTTAAGAAAATAGGAAATACATTACTTTTGTTTCGCAACAAATATAATCAAGTAGTACAAGAGAAACAATCGATAAAAATAGCAAACCACACACAACCAGAGATAGAAGGTGTCGGGCAAGGCCCCCAGATATCATTATAAACAACTGCAAAAGGGGTTGAACTAGGTAACGAAACATGATTAAACATAATACGATAATGTTTGTTAATAGTACAGACATCACACACAAAGAAGTCAAAAACAACAACAAACAACATGAAAAAGCAATTTCATAACAGTAGACGGGTGGCCCAGGCGACAATGCCAGGAATACAATGGATGGGTAGTGCTGGAATGAAGAGCCAGAGGAGGTTGAGTTGGGCTGGAATCGAGCACATAGAGTCCATTGACCATGCCACCAGAGCCAATCACCTTTCCCGTCGTCAGGTCCAAAAAAACACAAGAGGAGGAAAGAACACAGGGCGGTGCATGGAGTTAGTAAGATGACTAATAAAAAGTAAATTACGAGTGAAATTGGGAACATGAAGGACAGAGGATAAGGTGAGAGAGGAGCTGGAGATAGAACTCTTTCCAGTAATAGATGAAAGAGAGACATTTGCAATGCTCACCCTATCGCGACCAGGGAGAGGGGCATATGAGATGAAACCTGAAGCGGACCCAGTCATATGATTTGTGGCCCCAAAGCCAATGATCCACTGTGTGGAAGGATGAGAGGCAGCAGAGTGAGCACCTGGAAGCCCCGTGTGAGCATAGGAGGAAGAGGTGGAAGGCTCCGAAGAAATTCCCTATATCAAGTGACGGAGGGTAAGCACTTCATCCGCCGCAAATGCGTTAGGAAGGGCAGAGCCATCAGAGCGGGAATAGCCAGAAGGAATATACGCAGTAACATCAATGAGATGAGAAGCATGACGACCAAAAGATCTCCCAAAACCACGGACGCCGCGAGGTGGAGCACCCCCTTTTGGCGGAGGGAACCCATGGAGCCTAAAGCAAGTGTTCCGAGTGTGACGATTCTTTTCGCAATAATCACAGAGGAGATGGTCTTTATTGGATCCCTTCAACTTCGACTCACGGGATGGACGACCACCAAGAAGAGAAGGGGAAGCAGCAGCAAAAGCAGAACTCTCAGGCGCGGGATCAGAAAGTAAGGTCTTGCGGCGATTGAATTCCTGCAGCACAATGTTGTAGACCTCAGGAAGGGACGGTAATTGTGGACGCCCCAAATCTAAACACTGGTCAGATCAAGGTCCCGATGCAGAGCATGAAGAAATTCAAAGATTCGATTGCGGTCTTCTCTGGCACGAATCATCGCCTCATAGACAAGGCTAACAAAAGTGAGAGAATCAAAATGATCATATTCCTGATACAGTTGTGTGAACTCCAAATAGTACGCAGAAGGAGGGCGATCACCCTGTCGGAGTAAGAATATCTTCCGTCGCAATTTGAAAATTTGAGCGGTATTGCCCCGACGAGAGTATGTAGACTCCGCTCGTCGCCAAATGTCTGTAGCATTGTCGAGAAATAAATAATTACGAGTGACGGACTACTGCATCGAATTAGTAAGTCGAGACATGACTAAGGAGTTCTTCGACTCCCACAGTATCCACTAGGAAGAGGTCTTGACTGGTTCCTTCATTTGGCCAGTGACAGTCAAAGAGTCGACGGCTTTTGAGCACCAAGTTGATAGACCGGGACCATGAAAGATAATTAGAGTCATCCAGACGAATGGTAATAATCTGAGGAGTATTATGATCATGATTCCCACTGAGAGAACTCACTAGATGGACAACGGCTGGCGAGGGAGCGGGAGAATCATCACCGCTAAACATAGTGGCTCAATAATAGAAATCCGGAGACCACCAAAGACTTAGGGAAACAAGAGGTGGCAGATTACACCGGGAGAGGAAGAGAAATCCACTCCATGCAATCACCAAGAAGCGTTGATAGCACCGGAATGAGCAGGCACTTCACTGCATTGAGGATCCAGCGTCGGACAGGGCCAGAAGAAGAATAAGGGAGCGGCGGAAGAGGACAGGCCAGAAGAAGAATAAGGGAGCGGCGGAAGAGGACAGACGCATGCAGTAGAGGGAGCGGCGAATGCGAGTGGAAGAGAGGGCGAACGCAAGCGGAGCGAAAGCAAGCGGCGAAACGAGCGGAGAGGTGGCTTGAGCGACGAACGCAAGCGGTGAACGTGAGGTAGTAGCAAGAAGTGAAAGCGGAGTCGGACGGCGGAACGGCTAAGGCACCAAGAGCACGGGCTCTGATACCATGTTGTGTGATAGATAATTAATTCATTAGGAAGAGAAATCCCCTCTATATATGGAGGCGGATATAACAAAGGAAAAAAATCAAGAAAGAAATACTACATAAGATAATTACTACATATTATAACAAAAACTAAAACCCAAGCTTGACTAAATACAACTTCATGCATGCACTTATTCGTAATTTGAACATAACTCCCTAATCAAAACTCCAATTCCTATAACATTTGTGTTCACAAATCACAATTCTTCTAGTTTGGTCTTTATAACTTTTGAATATTGTTCATAAGAGAAAACATGTATCTTGTCCAAAAAATTGTAACCAAACTTTTGCACTCCAAGTCCCTACCTATATGACATGCATCTCATCCATCATGTCAATTAAAATTTCCACATCACCAAGCAACATGAATCCTCCCATACGTATTACCAACCTTTGGGATACCAGTTATTAGTCAAAAAGACATAATTTTTATCTCCACCACAATCAAGACACAACAAGACATTTACCCTTGTGTCTTGACCTTACACCTTCCAAAAACCAACCATCATTTAAGACCCTGGTCTAAACTTTCTTCTTCCACAAAGAAACCAAACCCCCTCCATCCATTGCAAAACACATGCTAGACTATGAAAAACTCAATATAAGTGGATAGGAAGAACAGAAGCAGACTTGAGATTGCTGCAATAAACCTTTTCGAGCTGATTCATGAGGGAAACCAGTATGGAGTTGGTGGTCTTAGTGCGCTCCTTCTGGGGGATCCTGAGACCTCTCTCCATCGCAAACAATCGGCCTGCAATGGATAAACGGGGAATCAATAGAACACCACGCAGAAGTGGACTGGAAGAACAGAAACAGAGGGTTAGGGTTTAGGGATCTCTTTACAATAGTATGCCACGAGGGGCTCGTGCTTTTGGAGCTCATCCGCTCTCTGTAGAAACGGGAGAAGAAGCTTCGCCGGCTCAGCATCGCTCGACATCGACGATCTATGCCTCCTCCCAAAGCTTCCGATCGTCGCGCGGCGGCGTATTAGAGAAAGGAGAGACGAAAACAAAGCACTGCTCTTTTAAGTTTTAATAATTGCTGACCAAAATATTTAATTTTGATATTAACCTTAAAGGTTTTGAATATTGCTCTTACTAGTAAATCTAATTTGACTACTAGAAAACTCAAATTTGGATTCATTTTTGACATCTTCGTTTCACTCGCTCACAACTTTCCCTTTTTCGTTCATGACTGCAGGAGCAAAAGTAAATAATTTATTTTAAACTTAATTAAAATTTGTAAAATAATCAATATTTTGTTTGGTAAGCTTAATTAATATGTTGTTCGGGAAGCTTAATTGTTTTGCACCGCAATGATGGTTGGCGCGGCGGTAGAGGTTTCGGTGCGTATAACTCCCCCGATTTTTCTGCGATTATTTAATTCTCGTTTGGCGTTACGTTGACGCATTTTCTTGGCTTGTGCCATCTGTGGAGTGTGGTCTTAGCTCCTTAGGACTGAGTGGTCTATTTTGTAGCCTATTGGCAAGATTTCCTAGCAAGCCGGGTCGTTTTGGGTGACCTGGTGAGGCCTCTCGGGGGATGTTTGTGTTTTGGCTTCGGGTGGAGATAACCCGAGTTCTGTTTGTCGAAAATTGATTTCAACTTCGCCGTTGTGTTCGTGGCGTGGATATTTAGCTACGGTGTGAATTTCGTCGAATTCCGAGGATGTTCGATTTTCGCGTCGTTTTGTATTTTATGTAAAACGATACTATTTATTATGTATTATATTAATTATTATTTTAGAAAGGTGGCGGGTGCTTTGCGGTTATGTTATATCCAGTGGCGGATCCAGGTGGGGGCAAGGGGGGCCCAGGCCCCCCTTGAATTTTGAAATTAATGTATTAT
Source organism: Platanthera zijinensis (assembly GCA_039513925.1). Classification (NCBI taxonomy): domain Eukaryota; kingdom Viridiplantae; phylum Streptophyta; class Magnoliopsida; order Asparagales; family Orchidaceae; genus Platanthera; species Platanthera zijinensis. The sequence continues at coordinate 5,192,448 of CM077078.1, read as the reverse complement.
GATTATAAATTATATAATATAATATAACTCGAAATAATTAAACCTTATCTTATCTCCCTCCCGATCAGATTAGCGCAGCCCGACGGCCGACTGTCTTCTCGTAATCTCGCCCCTCTCTCTCGATCCCGACCACCAGCAGGCAGCAGCCCGACGGCCGACTCCCACCGACCACCGTTCATCGGCTTTCTGCAATTGACCCACCTCGACCGGTCGACCCCCTGTCGTTGTCCTGATGGCCGACTCCTGAGTCCCGACCAGTACCACCAGTAGGCAGCAGCCCGACCTCCAGTTAGCCACTTGGCCCCGACAGCCCTCCGCACTCCGCAGCTCCGCTTGAAGATCCGAAGAAAAAGGAGGGTGTGCCCTGGCTGTGTGCACTCTCTGCCTCTCTAGTCTCTCTCTCTAGCTCTAACGACGTCAACATCGGGTTGGGTAACGAATTCCTTTACCTACGTTTGTGTGATTTTCTTCTATACGTAATAGCTTGGTGGAGAGATTTAGTTATGGCTTTGGAAATATTTGGGTGAATCAACTCGCATTTCGTTCGGACCGTGTGAGCCCTTTTCGCTTGAGCGAACATTGATCTATAGTCCTTGTTCAATCTCTAGAGACGTAGCGAACCTTTATTTTATTTGTTTTTTATGAACTACCGGGTCGATTGTGTTCGTCCCCGGCATGATACTTGCATTAGAAGCCCGAGCGCACTTCCGGATTAGGCATGCGTCGATCGTATCTCAAAGCCGGGCTTTATCAGCACAAACTTCAAGAGTATACTTGTTCTGGTGAACATAAACGTAGATTTCAGTATTCTTGGTTTGAAAAGTTCGCATGGTTGGAGTATTCACCTACAAAAGATGCTGCATATTGTTTACCGTGTTATATTTTCAATAAGCCTAAGCGCATGTTTGTGAAAGTATTTTGTGAAAAAAATGAAGTCGAAATTCTGGAAATGAATGCTAGATACAGTGATCGTTGGTTTCGAACTCCTCGTGATATCATTACTGTGGAACATCATTTTAGAGTTGACATATTTAACGTCACACTAGGTTGTGTGTTGAAGGAGCTGAACTCTAGATTCAATGAAAATTTTATGGAATTGTTTCGTCTAAGTATGACTTTAGATCCAAATGCTGAATATAAATATTTTAATATTGAAGATATATGCGCTCTTGCAAGGATTTTTTACCCTCAAGATTTCAGTGAGCAAGATATTTATGTGTTGAATACTCAGCTGCAGCATTATCAGTTAGACACTCTTTCTCATTCAGATTTAAAGAACTTGTCAACAATTTCTAAACTTTGTGAAAAATTGGTTGAAACGAAAAAAATCAAATACCTATTATCTTGTTGACAAGCTAATTCGGCTAATTTTGACACTTCCGATCTCAACAGCGACTACAGAACGATCATTTTATGTTATGAAGCTTATTAAAACAAGACTGCGCAACAAAATGGAGGATGAATTTCTGGCAAGTTGTATGACTCTCTACAAAGAACGAGAAATATCAGAGAAGATTGAGAAAGATGTGATCATTGATGAATTCTATGAGTTGAAAAAACGTCGTGCACAACTAAAATAAGGTAACATCCATATTATAATATTTTTTTTATTGTTAATGCTAAAATTTCAAATTAGATTTTTGTTGTTTATTATATTTTGTTTCGTAATTTTTTTGGGTCTCCCCTTACTTCGAATCATTGATCCGCCCCTCGCTATATCTTATTATATATTATTTAATTAATTAACTATTAAGGTTAACCGGGTACTATATATAGGATTAGAATAGGATTAATAGATAAACCACTGCTCGTTTTCTTCCCCACCCGACCTGCGCCTGTTCGCGAAAAGAAACGGAGAAACCGTCGGAACCGCTACCTTCGGACGCCGATTTCGGGAGTGTTAGTGGACGGAATTCGATTTCGAAAGCGGATCTGGATTGCTCTCGCTTAGATCTACGTTCCTACGGTAAGATTTCTAGTTTTCGTAATCATTTTAGAGGTTTGAAATTCTCGGCTTGACCCTTCTTCCTCCCGAAATCTCCAGATTTCTCGGCTTAGTGCTTTGCGGCTAGATTCGAGAGTGAGGAAAGGGGCCGACCAAGCTTTGCTGGAAATCGAGGCAAGTGACGCTCTTTGCCCTTGCCAAGTAGAACTTCTTCATTCTTGTCTTTTTACTGTCAAGTATACATTCCAGATTTACTTTTGCAAAATGTCCAGCTTTGTTTTAAATTATGGTCGATACTTGTTTAAGCCTACAGAAATTTCTCCTGTTCAGAATTTTCATTCTAATAGCCTATTTCTTAATCCTTCCTTGCTGTTAAGGTTTGCCCAGTTCGACTGCTTAGAGTAGTGAATATGAGTGTTGGATTTGACCTTCCTGTATGGTGGTCATAGCCGGGTAGGTTAGGTAGCATTAGATTTAATTTTTTTTGCAAAAGTTCTGTTTAGGCTTGGCGTTGACTGTGGTGCACACACTCAACGCCTGGTCTGTTTGGGTTTGGCGTTGAGTGTGGTGCACACACTCAATGCCTGGTCGGTTTGGGCTTGGCGTTGAGTGTGGTGCACACACTCAACGCCTGGTCGGTTTGGGCTTGGCGTTGAGTGTGGTGCACACACTCAACGCCTGGTCGGTTTGGGCTTGGCGTTGAGTGTGGTGCACACACTCAACGCCTGGTCGGTTTGGGCTTGGCGTTGAGTGTGGTGCACACACTCAACGCCTGGTCGGTTTGGGCTTGGCGTTGAGTGTGGTGCACACACTCAACGCCTGGTCGGTTTGGACTTGGCGTTGAGTGTGATGCACACACTCAACGTCTGGACTGTTTGGGCTTAGCATTGAGTGTGGTGCACACAATCAACGTTTGGTCTGTTTGGGCTTGGCGTTGAGTGTGGTGCACACACTCAACGTCTAGTCTGTTTGGGCTTGACATTGAGTGTGGTGCATACACTCAACGCCAAAGCCTTTTGCTTTTGCGACTAAGTATTTTGGCGTTGAGTGGGTCGACCTCACTCAACGCCATGGTTGTTTAGGCGTTGAGTGAGGTGGACCCACTCAACGCCACAACCAATTCTTTTGGACAGCTGGCTATTTTAGCGTTGAGTGGACCAGGTCCACTCAACGCCAGCCTTCGGTGAGTAGCGGGTATGTGTCTGGCGTTGAGAGAGTGATGCTCACTCAATGCTAGATTCTGTCTAGCGTTGAGAAAGTGATGCTCACTCAACGCCAGATTCTGTCTGGCGTTGAGAGAGTGATGCTCACTCAACGCCAGATTCTGTCTGGCGTTGAGAGAGTGATGCTCACTCAACGCCAGATTCTGTCTGGCATTGAGAGAGTGATGCTCACTCAACGCCAGATTCTGTCTGGCGTTGAGAGAGTGATGCTCAACGCCAGATTCTGTCTGGCGTTGAGAGAGTGATGCTCACTCAACGCCAGATTCTGTCTGGCGTTGAGAGAGTGATGCTCACTCAACACCAGATTCTGTTTGGCATTGACAGAGTGATGCTCACTCAATGTCAGAGTCTGTCTGGCGTTGAGAGAGTGATGCTCACTCAACGTTAGATCCTTTCTGGCGTTGAGTGAGGGCTGCTCAGTCAACGCCGTGTTGAGCCATCTCAACGCTTTCCCCTTATCTTTATTTTCTCTCCCGAGTGAATTCCTTGATTTTGAGGTTCCTTGTCGGCTATATTTTTCCAAAGGCCGAATCGTGGGTTGTGGTTAGTAGTGGTGGTTTGAAGCTCTTAATGGGGGTGGTGTTGTGTAATTTAGCCGTGACCACCCTTTTTATCTTGTTCTAGGTACGGGCTGAGCAAGGGGGTGGGAGGTCCCTAGTGCTTTCACATGTAAATATTTGAGCTTTGTTTCTTGAAAATAGTTGTTGGGGGACTGAGTTTGCCTCCAACCCGGATCCGTGTTGTTTTTGCTACTGCCATCTCTCACAATTTAGGATGTTAGATGCTTCTTCCTTAGTAGATTGCAACGTTTTTGGGCACATAGTAGCCTTGTAGCCTCTGCAGGATTTTAACAGGGTTGCTGTTGTTTCCTCACACTTAGTGCAAATTTTTTTGTCTGACCCTGAACGGTGTTTGATTGTTACTGTCATGTTTACTCTTTTTGCTTATCATTTAAATTAACACTCTCGTACAACTTATTTGTTTTTGCTTGCAGAGGTATTCTTTTCTTCCTTGAATGCCTCAGGTTCTGGATAGTAGCCGATTAAGCGGCTAGTTTTGTTGTGCTGTTGCTGGTGGTCTCTTGTACTGTAGATATCAGTTCCTTGGTCTTGTGAGGTAGTTTTATGTTTCTTTCTTACAGACATATATACTTGCCAGTGGGTTCGTGTCAGTTTGTTGGCGCCCACTAGTAGTTTTACCTTGATACTAGATATGTTATCTTTTTGCAGCTACTTTTTCTGGAGTTAGTCTACTTGCTCTTGGGATGATTTATGTTAAGTTGCTAGTTACTTTTAAATCTAAAAACACTATTATAAGTATATCTCATGATCAGCATGTTTATAAAACTCTTATACTACTTTCCAAACAACGTAAAAAGATCGTTTTCTTATATATAGTATAAATTAAATGTATGGTCTTGCATAGTATAAGTTGTCCTCTGGGAACACTTATGCACTCTTTTAGGATGCCAAATGTGAATAAAGTATTTTCCGCTGCGTATAAGTATAGTTTTTTTTAAACTGTGGACTAGATGATCTACTGAGCCGAGAGATACGACATTTAAAATATAACTGATTTTCTAATCATTAAACTTATGAATTTTCATAGTCTAGTTAGATGGTGTTCGCCTGAGCGTCGACAGTTATCTCCTGCTCGACGTGACATCACGACGCGTATTTTCTCATACTCTGATACTTCTTAAATTCGAAGAAAATGCGGGTTGTGACAGTACGACAACGGGGATGACGGTTTCGGTGCGGCGGCGGCGGCGATGGTGGATGGTGCGGTGGCGGAGATGGTGGTTGGCGCGGAGACGGTGATGGTAGTTGGCGCGGCGACGGCGGTGGCAGTTTTTGTGCGACGACGACGATGACTGTAGGCGCGACGACAATGATGCAGGTTTCGGTGCGGCGGTGGAGATGGTTGTTGGCGCGGCGGCGGCGGTGACGGTTTCGATGCGGCGGCGGCGATGACAGTTGGCGCGGCGGCGGAGATGACGGTTGGCGCGACGGCGGTGATAGCGGTTGGCGCAACGACAGTGATGGGGGTTGGCACGACGGCGGTGATGGCGGTTTCGGTGCGGCGGCGACGATGGCAGCTGGCGCGCCGCAGCGATGGCGGTTTCGGTGTGGCGGTGACAATGGCGGTTTCGGTGAGGCGACGACGATGACGGTTTCAGTGCGGCGACGGCGATGACGGTTTCGGTGCGGCGGCGGCGATAGCGGTTTCAGTGTGGCGGCGACGATGACAGTTGGTGTTGCGGCGGCGGTGGCGGTTTTGGTGTGGTGGCATCTAAGGAGATCATGTCAGCAATGTTAGTATTTGTACGAGTTTATATTGAATGAATGCAATGTCTTTAAATACAATTTTTATTTTTACTTTATTTTTTATGGTGATTTGCTAGAAACAAAAAGATTTTCAAATAACATTTTCCAAATTTAAATGTTTGCTAATAGTAATGATTTGCTAAAAGTCAAATTGAATTTGTTAATAGCAACACTCTTAAATATTTAGGTGTAAAATAACAAAATTAAATATTTTTGATATAATGGGTAAAATCTCTTAATTATAGGGTGCTTAGTGTTAAAGACCATGACAAAATAAATAATATTGATGCTAATCATATTAGGTTGAACTAGTTCTAGGCTCCGTTTGGGGGGATTTATTTTCGCCGGTCAAGATGAATCAAGTCATTATTAAAGTTCGATTCATGCGGCCGTAACCGCTTGACCGGTGAAAATAACTCTCCCACCAAACCGAGTCCTAATCAAATTAACTGAATAAAATAAAATTATATAAAGAGAGCGAAAAATTATCCACCGCTTCTTCATATATAATCTCATCTGGGAGATGTTCCTCCAAGTAAAAGAAATTCATCCGGGCTATAATAAAGTTGGCGCATCTATCAGACACACATTCACCTCTTGGTGATCATGACCGATAGCGAAGGCATTAAGACTCGAAATTCAGGATAGCACGAAATTCAGGATAACACGGAGTTCCATCCCCCCCCCCCCCCAAGACGGAGAAGTCGAGCCCCCAAAACATAAATAGTGTGGAGTTCCACAGTTGGCACACAGAGCACATCACCCACAATTAGGACAGCCCCACGATGATCACGAACCACCCAACCAGCACCAACCCAACCCGAGCTAAGTTCTCAAAACAAGGTTCATTCGGTCGTAACCGTTTGACCGGTGAAAATAAGTTCCCCCAAACGGAACTTTAGTATAAACCAAAGAGAGAAGAAATTTGATCGAGCAATGTCTAGCATACGCTCATGTGAACAAAATATTTTTAATCCCAAATACTCTTTTAAGACTTTTAGAGATACATAGCCCAATGAGTCCACGTATAAACTTCCACTCATATATTTGTTTATTTGTATACAACTTTGCCCAAAAGACTTCTTAATATCCGCATGTTGAATATATGAATCATCTCATCAGATATCCTTCATATACTAATCAAATGCATAAACTTATAAATCCATGTAGACACAATATTTCTTGTATGTCTCAAGCCGCCATGACGTCATCATATAACCTAATGCATCCAAATAATCTGCAAAATATTCATTCAGCCACTAATGTGTTGAATGCAAAAGTGAATAAATTTTGTGTTGTTGTCTCAATCAATCCTAGCCATGCTGTCAAACTCCTTTCCTTTGCTACGTTTATTTCTTGCCGTTGAATTGATACCACCAATTTAATCAAGACCGTCCAAATGCCTTCTATTTGAGTGATAATGCTGCCAAAGCTCTTTTTTATTCCCAAACCCCCCAAAGAGCTTTAATTGGTAGGTTATTTCTCTTTATTTGCTAACCCCCTTCAGCACTCCAACTCCCTCCGGTAAGAAAGACCTGTCGAAGGCTGGCTCCTCCCGACAACACGCCGCTGCCACCTCGACTGCCTCGACTCCCGTCTCGACTGCCTTGACTCCCGCCTTGACTGTCACCCGTCGATTTATTTTAATTATATATGCTTATTAATTTTAGTAATTAATTTTATTTTAATTTTTTTGTTATACAATTTTAAAATATATACAGAAAAAAAAGAAATTAATAAAGAAAGTATAAAATATAATTAAAGGGAGTCAAATATTATAAAAAAAAACAAAATAAATAACAAAGTAAATAATATAACAAAAATATAAGGTGAGTGTTATCCGCACTACAGTTTTGGTTATCCGCACTTTTTTCCCCAATTTTTCGCGTCTTTTAGAAATACGTCTTGTACATGCATTTTTACGAAAAGTGTTCAACACCAAAGTTGTAGATCTCATCGAGATCTACAACTTTCGTGTTGAACACTTTTCCTGAAAATGCATGTACAAGACGTATTTCTAAAAGGCGCGAAATCTGGATGTATTTCCAAAGTACGTCTTGTACATGCATTTTCAGGAAAAGTGTTCAACACGAAAGTTGTAGATCTCGATGAGATCTACAACTTTGATGTTGAACACTTTTCCTGAAAATGCATGTACAAGACGTATTTCCAAAAAGCGCGAAAAATTAGGAAAAAAATATTTACGAATAATCAAAACTGCAGTGCGGATAACAATCACCAAATATAAACCAAGTACCGTTACCGCCTTTTTAGGAAAATCTAATATAATGATAATTTATATAAATAATCAAGGACTGCGGACTGCGAATCAGAGCCAGAGAAATAATAAAGGATTTATAAAATGTAAACACTCTTCTGCTAGAACCGCTTTGCTTTTGTCCCACACTGTGTAATTGAAAGTATTAACTTCGTTTTAATAGTACTTAACATAAAGTTACCATTTTATCCATCAAACTTTGAAAAAATTCAGACGTCAGTCTAAGCGCACTAAGTAGTCTGTTCACAATTTAGGCAGGGATGTTATGATTGATTTGAAGATCGAACGGCTGAGATGTTATGAAATCGGACGGTTGATGAATTATAGAGACAGATCCGACCGCTACTGAAATTTCGGACTCATGCTATTCGCAGCCCATAATATTTTTTTTATATATTAGGACACCCTAAACCCTAAACCAACCCTAAACCCAAAATACCCCCTTCATATATTCTCTTTATTTTAAAATATTTGAATTTAGAGTAATTTCTCATATCCCGCCAACTTCTCCCGCACAAATTTGTTGTGCTTCTATTAAACATGGCAGCTATACGTCTCCCCCTTTCAGTCATTCTGCACGTCACCACTGTTAACTTCCTACGATAAAGAACCCTCCTTGAAACTCAGTCCTCAAGTCCCGCTAGGTTTCGCAAACATTCACGCTCGCACACAGCCTCCGCCAAACCCCGTCGCTCCCTCCACCGACACCTCCTCCTCCATACTTCGTCGTTGCCTCCATACTCCGTCGCTGCCTCCATACTCCGTCGCTGCCTCCATACTCTGTCGCTGCCTCCACTGGCGTCACAATCGCACGCCGACTCCGTCGAACCCCGTCGCTGCCTCCATCGGCTTCGACCCTCACGATGGTGAAAGGTGCGGAGGAGGTTGACAGAGATGGTGATGCTCAAGCTCTCCGGCCCCACCGCCTGTTTCATGCGGCCTTCTCCGCATCGCTCTCAAGTGCCAGAAGACCCAGCCAGCGCACTAGAATCCATAAGGCGGCATATTCTCACTGTTTTCTTCCACATATTTGAATCTAAACCCTCTATTTTTAGGTTCCCAATGTGGATCTAGGGATTTCACTCTCTTCACAGCGGGAGAATTCTGACTTATGCTCGGATCCGGATCCCCTGGAGTGGGTGGAGTTCCGATTTTGCGAATAAATGGGGTGGAATCAGAAAAATTGGTTAACATGAAAGTGGTAGATATCCCCTGGAGACGATTTGGACAGAATTTTTTCGGGGCCCAAATCGGAGGTCTAAACGATTTCAAATCAAAAAGTGTTCAACATGAAAGTTATTCGTCTCGGGGATATCTACCACTTTCATGTTAACCAATTTTTCTGATTCAGTCTCATTTATTCGCAAAATCGGAACTCCACCCCCTCGAGTTCAAATATGAACTCCAGGGGATCCGGATCCCTTATGCTCGGACTCCACAAGGTAATACTTCTCAATTTATGATGTAGGACAACAATTAGGGAACCCAAAATCTGCAATCTAATGTAAGCCGCCTGCGAGGGTACCAAAACTTTGTATTCTCGCTATTCTCTCCCCTCTCTACACCTCTCTATCACTCTTTTCATAGCAGGAGAACTGTTTTTAGAATTTTAGCAACAAATTTGATTCTCTAAACTCTGCATGTTAGTTAATGTCTTGTTGTTTGGTGGAGGACAAATAGAGTCACCAAATGCCTATTAAGACTGCTCCTACCAAATGAATACAGAAATTGTGTATTTTGTATAAAAGTATTTTATATGTTCTTTGTATGGACACTTCAGATCATGATGTACATGAAGTGATATTACGGTTCTGCTACAGATCTTCGAACCCCATCCAAAGTAGTGTTAGGAACTGATTTACACATTTTACGTTTCTAAAGTTGTTTTGCTTTAATATTGCTAATGCTACATAACTTAAGATCATGATAAGAATATCAGTTATGCACTTCAAAGCAGCAGGTATTTGTTTGATTTATTCTGTTATCAAATTTTGTATAATCTTACCATAGATGAATAGCTGTTATGCACCTCCATATCTGTTATTCACTCCCAAATTTTGTATAATCTTATGCACTTCAAAGCAGGGTATTTGTTTGATTTATTTTGTTATCAAATTTTATATAATCATATCATAGATGAATATTTGTTATGCACCTCCATATCTGTTATGCACTTAAAAATTTTGTATAATCTTACCACAGATGAATATTTGTTAAGTCTTACTGATGCAAGCCTTACTGATGCCATCAATAAGCCTTACTGATGCCATCAAATCAGGCCACAGAAGATAATTGAATGTTTAAGGCTTAAATCAAGTATTTAAATTGGCCAAAAAATTTTTTTGCCATCAGATCAATTATATTCCTCATGTTTACTGATTTAAGGGTTATTGATTCAAGGCTTACTAATCCTCATGTTTATATATTCCTCATGTTTATCGATTTAAGGTTTACCTGATTTAAGACTTACTGATTGAAAGCCTTAATTCAGTCCGCCCTCGACCATTGTAATCCCTCACAATCAATGTCGCCGCCCCCGACCAATGTCGACTTGAGGGAAAACCAATAATTGCAGGAGAAATCACGAACACAGACAATGCCAATTTATAATATAAATTGTAAATCAATTACAATGAAGAAACAAGTGAAGAAATAACCGTCCGGTGAAACGCACGCGGATGCGCCGAACACGCACGATTCGCAGGAAATGGAAGATCTGGGACTGCAATCCGACTAACGGACGCACAAGGTTCACCGAACCTTCAACGTCAACTTCCGACGTTCAACCGCAACCACCGCCACCATCGGAGAGAAACTCCAAGTTCAGACCCGGACCTTGCCACGAACGTGTAGCCCGTTCTCAACGCAAACTTTTCCTCTCCACAGCCTCCACAAACAGCCGGGTTAAAACAGCCCCGTCTCCGCCTTCCTTCCACGGCAATGGCCGACTGGACTCGGACGGCGACGGCGACGGCGGGCTGCCCTCCTCTTCACGTCAGTGACGGCAAACACCGGCGGCTGCCTTCCTCCAGTGGCGACTCCGGCAAGAGATCCCAAGGCAGCAGCCTCCTGCACCAAACCGAGAGAGAGAGAGAAAGCGAGAGCGGTTGCGGTTGTGGAGAGCAGGTGGCGGGCTGCGATATTTAATGTAGGGAGGGGGGTTGCGGTTACCATTCATGGGAGAGAGAGAGAAAGGAATATAATAATGGGTATATTATATTCTCATTACCACCTCCCAATTAAAACCACCGGGGTACATTCCAAATTAAAACCTGTTTAATTTGGACAGATTTCAAAACAGTTTTTAATTTGGACAGCTTTCAAGACAGCACAAAAAAGATTGTAACCTATTTTCTGCTCCTAATGCGCCCGGTCCATATGAACCGGGTATGAGCCAACCCAACAAACACCACCTTGGCTTATATCCGGGTTCCGCCACCACCTGCACGAAGCATCATCTGCACTAGGCACAAACTACGCTAAGCAACCGTTCTGCACGAAGCACCAGTATGTACGAAACACCACCTCAAGAACTTGAGGCGTCAGCCGACCTGCTCCAGTCGACTCATCCCTGCTCGGGCTCAACCCCTGAATGTCAACGCAACTGGATCGCTGAATCTGACTCGCCTAGTCAGACTACCAGAAGGGCGATCCCCTGCACCACCTCGACCATCCACACCGTCGGCCGCAGAAATCATGGGCGCACCACCTCGCATCGTGGTCCCCGTCAGCCGGTACAGACTACCGCGCTGCATAGCTCGCATGAGCACGGTGCACCCTCGCCTCACCGTCAGAACTCCACCTCTCGATGCAAACCTGCACCCACCGGTGTCCAATCTGCCCAACGAAATCAGATTCCTGCGTAACTTCGGTACCAGGTGTACCTGCTCAAGTCTACGCACAGCTCCACCATGCATCCGTAAGTTCATCGTCCCAATCCCTGTGACCTCACATGCTGAGCCGTCACCCAGAAAGACCGACTCAGACGTCACCTCCAGTGAACTGAATATCGCCGCATCTGAGTAAATGTGCTGCGAGGCACCAGAATCCAAAATCCAGCTATCAGAGTCACTCTGACTCTCAGTGACGCAATAAAATTCGTCATCTCCTTCCAGGTCGAGTGTCACCATGCCCGAATCTTGGACATCCTTCGAAGTTCTAGAACTTCCTGCACGCTGCGGACAATTTCTCCTAATGTGACCAACCTGTCTACAGTGGTAACACGTCACTGCCTTCTTCGACGCCGACCGAGCTCGTGCACTGCTCGATCCTCTGTTAAAACTCCTCCCACGTTCATGCGCTACCAAGATCTGGTCAACCCTAGGAGTGGGGTCCTTTAACATCTGACTGGATAACAGCGCCGACGTGACTTCTTCCAGCCCCACCGTATCCTTCCCATACAGGAGTGTAGTCACCATGTGCTTGTATGACGGTTGGAGCGAGGTAAGAAGCAAGAGAGCTTTGTCTTCTTCCTCTACCTTCGAGCCAACCACATGTAATTGGCTCAGGAGACCGTTGAACACATTGAAGTGTTCCTGCAAGTTGTCACCTTCCTGCATCTTCTGCGCATAGAGGCGCTGCTTCAGCAACAATCTTGTCGTCACAGATTTTGCCAAGTACAGTCGCTCAAGATTTTTCCAAAGCCCGACTGCCGTCTCTTCAGTTCCGATGTTGAAGAGCACCTGGTCAACAACACACATTCTGATTGTGCTCGTGACCTTTTCATCAAGATCCTTCCATTCCTCATCTTTCACCGCCGTGGTCAATTTGTCGTGCCCCCGCAAGACTCGAATCAAATCTTGTTGAACCAACATATCCTTAACTCGAATCTGCCATAGGCTAAAATTCCCACTGCCATCGAACTTCTCTACTAAAAATCTCTCCAAAACTGCGTTCTTCCCTGCCATGACTATCCCCGACAAACTAGAAGACCTGATTTGTTCAAAGGTCGGATCTGAAAGAGTGGGAAGAGGACCTAGTCGTTCACCACCGCAGTCAAACCCTTCCTAGAACGTCCAATCACGGTCGTCTACCGAACGTGCCTCTGATACCACTTGATGAGATAGCCAATAATTGCAGGAGAAATTACGAACACAGACAATGCCAATTTATAATATAAATTGTAAATAAATTACAATGAAGAAACAAGTGAAGAAATAACCGTCCGGTGAAACGCACGCGGATGCGCCGGACACGCACGATCCGCAGAAAATGGAAGATCTGGGACTGCAATCTGACTAACGGACGCACAAGGTTCACCGAACCTTCAACGTCAACTTCCGACGTTCAACTGCAACCACCGCCACCACCGGAGAGAAACTCCAAGTTCGGACCCGGACCTTGCTACGAACGTGTAGCCCGTCCTCAACGCAAACTTTTCCTCTCCACAGCCTCCACAAACAGCCGGGTTAAAACAGCCCCGTCTCCGCCTTCCTTCCACGGCAACGGCCGACTGGACTCGGACGGCGACGGCGGGCTGCCCTCCTCTTCACGTCAGCGAAGGCAAACACCGGCGGCTGCCTTCCTCCAGCGGCGACTCCGACAAGAGATCCCAAGGCAGCAGCCTCCTGCACCAAGCCGAGAGAGAGAGAGAAAGCAAGAGCGGTTGCGATTGTGGAGAGCGGGTGGCAGGCTGCGATATTTAATGCAGGGAGGAGGGTTGCGGTTACCATTCATGGGAGAGAGAGAGAAAGGAATATAATAATATTTATATTATATTCCCATTATCACCTCTCAATTAAAACCACTAGGGCACATTCCAAATTAAAACCTGTTTAATTTGGATAGATTTCAAAACAGTTTTTAATTTGGACAGCTTTCAAGACAACACAAAAAATGTTGCAACCTGTTTTCTCCTCCTAATGCGCCCAGTTCATATGAACTGGGTATGAGCCAACCCAACATGTCGCCGCACCCCACCAATGTCGCCCCTCACGACAATTATCTACCCCACGACAAATGTCGCCCTCACTACAAATTTCGCCCCCACGACAAATGTTGCCCTGCACGGGATCCCCCGTGCACGACTGCTTGTAACTTCATTTTATAATGAAGTTTGATTTGAGTTCTTAGCTAGGTTATTCTGTTTATTTGACAAATTGTTGCACTGTTTGCGAGACTTTTATTCCAGATATAGACATCGGAATACAAGGCACAACTTCACATTGCCTTGGACAAAATTTTGCGAAGAAGCATGAGATAAAGTTTACAAATTAGAATGGGTAGAGCTGTTGGGTTTGGCAAAATTTTTGGACCTATAATATCATAACGGTAATTATGCTTAGCAATATCTTTGTTCTATTCTGTGTATTGTTGTGTCCTTATTACTATAGAGCATAATTTTTCGTTGGTTTGGTCTTAAAATTTTAAAATTATTTTGTTTTTCTTTAATTGATTATTTCTTCTGTACTACATTATACTCTTCCTTCGTAGCCTCTCCTTAAATTGGCTACATTTGTCTCTGCATGACTAGGTGTAGTCAATTTATTTTTACCAATTTATTTTGGTTAATGGTCTGACAGTCTTTAATTCAACTGAAAGTGCATGTGTATGCATTATTTTAATTAGAAAATCAAATTTGATTACACGCTACTTTTATAGTTTTTTGTTGCAATTATGTTCCACTTTGTTTTTCAATTTAATTTGATTTATAGATTGGAATCAAGGTGATGGTTCACGGAGATAATTTTTGCTTAGTTCTTCCACCTAAGGTTGCTGAAATCCAAATCATTGACATTCACATGTTCGACAAAAATGTCAATGTCGAAGCCATCTTTGCAGCCTGCTCATCAGCTGTTCAAACATTGCAAGCTGCAAGATTCATGGTTGAGCATAATTTTAGGGACATTTATTCAGATGGTTGGAAGTTTTATGATTGGGAGAGGAAAGACGTTCCTCTGAGAATTGAAATTAAGCCCGAACGTATAGCAGAGAATCAGGTAATGAAATTGAGCTCGAGTGTATAGCCAAGAACCAGGTAATTTACTTTTAAATCTTCTCATGAGGATCTGTATTTTGAAATTTTTGAATAAGTTGGTGGTTCCAATCAAACCTACTATCTTCTTCAAATCTTCTCATTGTTTGGTCTGTTCATTCATTATTTGTCCACATCATTTGTGATAATCTCATTTTTGCAAAATCTTTATTTTAAATCCATTTTTTATGTTATTTGTTTGATTTGAACAAAATAAGCAAATGTTACTTTTGTAAGTGCAAATTGTATGCTGTGATAATGGACTTAAAGAAGATGTACCTACGAAAAATTTGGTTGAACATGTCCGGGACTTATTATCAAATATCCACAAAATCATGTTTAACATGGCAAAAGAAAAGATCGAGAGATACTTGTAAAAAGATTGTTTGTAATGCTAGTGCAAAATCGGTCCGTTAAAATTACAACAAGTAATTAGTTATTATATAGGTTAACAGACCCTAAAATTACCAACCCGATCAGACGGCCAAGACTGTTTTGGACCGAATGGGGGCTAAATACAACTCCAAATAAAAAACACAAAATATGAAAGTGACTCGAAACAATCAACCGGATGCGACCACGGATTCCGATCGTCCATCCGGGAAGCAGATCATCGCCTCCTACAGGTATATAGGCGAGTCAGTCGTGGCGCGCCGTCACTTCGATATGGTGATAATAACCTCGTAAGCTGCACTAAAGTCATGCATATATATTATCTTGAGCACTATTATTTGCTAGATAGCAACTTAATTTTGAACTAATTGCATTAGCGTAGAAGCATACAACTTTAGTCCAATGCTTGGTAATGCATGACCTGTAGTCAATATGCTTGTCCAGTATTTTAAACATTTATTATTATAAATATATCAGTTTTCATAAGATAATGAAAAGACAACTACTATATAGCGAAATATTGCTTATATAGTATTATTGTTATAATAAATTTATCATATTCTTTTTTTTCGGCGCACTTAATACACTCTTTAATTCTCAAACATATATTGATGTGTATTGAGAACTTGGGTGTTGCAGACTGAATAAGTTTTGCATCTTTTGGTTTATTTAGTTCGAAATTTATATTTAAATACATAACCTTTGTTTATTTTTATGATCTATTTAGGAAAATGGATGAAGTACGTGTTCTTACACATGAAAACCTCATTTATTCACATATTGCCAAAAAATATGCAGTTGCCCTTAAAGCAAAATAATTGGTGTCATATCTCTGTGGGAATGCAAGAATCTCATTCCTTTTATAGGTATTCTTTTTTTGTTTCTTGTTTAATATTTCATTATGGATACCACATGCATTGTGTGAGGACATTACATTTTTATTTGTCTACTTTTTTAATTCATTATATTATCATCAATTGTTTAAAGTATAAAGCATTTGAATTATGTGTGATATAATTACTGATTTATTCTCTATTTATGGTAGAAACAGTTTTTGATAAACTCATTGATAAAGTATGTACATGAAGCTAAATATTTTATGAATTATTTTTTTCTGACATTTATTCATGGTTGCCAACATTGATCATTGCATTCTTCAACATGAGGCTAACAATTTATGTTAATCACTTCATTTACATTTTCAGAAATAGTGAGTTTCTTGCTCAAGAAGGCAATTCAAATTTTGCAACGAAATCTAAAGCAAATAGTGAAGTAGCTAATGTTCTTTTCTTTACTGAAAAAAAATATATATCAAGATGACCTTATTGATTTAGAGATACTCAATTGTTTTTTTAATATTATTCTCAGGTTCTTTAGATATTGAAAGTATATCAGAGAATTTATGAAGATTATTTAGTTATTCCTGTGTTTAAATGATAGGAAAAAATGTAGAAAAATTTGCTTATGGCCTTTATACCACAAACATAGAGGTATTGAATTGACCTTTATATATATATATATAGGAAAACATATTGACACATTTGAGGTCAGGTTTCAACCACAGATTCAATTTCAACTGTCCAAATTAGAAAATATGGTCTGCTTATAGCTAGTAACA
Organism: Platanthera zijinensis; assembly: GCA_039513925.1. Lineage (NCBI taxonomy): Eukaryota > Viridiplantae > Streptophyta > Magnoliopsida > Asparagales > Orchidaceae > Platanthera > Platanthera zijinensis. The sequence continues at coordinate 5,175,691 of CM077078.1, read as the reverse complement.
TTAATTCTTCCTCCCTGACTCTCGTGAAAAACCTGTTGCCCCTGTCGCCGGTGGGCGTTGGCAAACCCGTAATTCATCGACGAACCTATGATTTAGCGTGATTTGTCCCACATCGTGGAATGAAATTAGTATATCGAATATATATAATATCATGCAGTAATATGATTTGAAATTGATTATGTATTTGGTCAATGTAGGATTATTTGTAGGTAAGTTTATGATGTCTTCTCTCTGTTTGCCTGAACTAACAAACTTTTTTACTTTTTAAAAAAAATATGAAAAATTTTAGTCTCACATCCTCTAATAGATTTTAAAAGACGAGTATAATAACATAAAGCAGTTCAGTAATTTGAAATTTAAGGTATATGGGTAATGTTGAAACCGAAAAATTAGTTTCTGTGGAGTTCGACCCTTGGGGAAGGGGTGACCGCGCACCTATTGCCCTCAAGCGAATGATCTAGGCACAAGACTAGGAACACAAGGGACAGACCCAAGGTCTCAGCGTGGAGGTCCCGCCGCATACCCGGAAGACTAACAAACTCTTCCCCTCCCAAGCCAAGGGCTTAGCTAAGGCACCTTCGGAGGGCTCTCTTGGCCGACCGGAACATCTAAGTAGGATCTCAAGATCCACTCCTTAACTAGAGGTGCCACCTCGGGTCTATGTAAAATGTTCCCCATCTGCACTACCAGTCGCGTAATCTCGCCGAGCAGTCTTACTCTACGCAACTCCAATTGGGCCGCTAACATCATAACATAGGCCTTCTAGGGCCGACACAGAGCATCACAAACATATTAAATTTACAAGAATATGAATTCCATACATCGGCACGCAAGCCGGCAATATAAACAAACTAGGCCTTCGAGGGTCGGTACGAGCTTGGGCTTAAGCCCGCTATTCCCCGCTTGGTACTGCAACACCTGTACGCCAACGTCTCGACGAGCGGCGGCCAACTAGGCATAGGTCGGCTAACATAAGCAGGCCAAACATATTGCGCACACCCCCTTTTTTGGGGCTATGGTGCGCATTCCCTGCAAGCGGCTAATAAATAACTTCCTCGGAGTCTTCTCCGGGAAACCAAGAACATCACCAATCCGGCTCACATGTACGGATGGGCTTCACACAGCATGCCTAAACCCGTACTCATGCTTCCGGATACTAAATGCAATCAACTGCGGGGATATACACATCGACCCGTCGGAGAGCTCCCTTCCCCCACCCGTTGGTGGAGAGGGGCTTCCATGCAAATATGTAAATTGAGGGCTTCACCTGCCCGAGTAGAAACATCATTACCCTTGGCGCGTATGTCGACGAAGCCGTAGTCATGTATCAACTGCACGCGTACAGATCCGAGCGTCGCAGTACGAACACTGATCCTTTTCCTCGCCGCAGATCTCGGTAAGAATAACCACCTTTATGAGAGGCTTGGGCAGCAGTTGCTGGAGGCGACCTGGACAGAAAATATAGGGGGAGGTGGCGACACTTTTCCTTTACGGCGATGGCGGCCCGCATAGAATAAATGGAGGTTGCTGCACTGCCCTTGCCGACGATGGCCGGCTGGACAATAAAAGAAGAGGGAGGTGAGTCGGGCTGCTCCTCCTCCTGCTGGTGTCGACATGTACAGAGAATAGAGGGAGGGCTGCTTCCTCTTTGTAGAGATGGCGGCCTGTACAGAAATAGGTGGTGGGCTGCTGCATGAGATGGAGGAGGTTCGGCTGCTGCATGAGATGGAGGGTCTCGAGCAGCCCTCCTCGCGGCTGCTTGAACGGGAAATCAAGAGGGAGGTGGCTGCTCGTCTTCTTTACGGCGATGGCGGCCTCTTCTTTTGCTGGCGATGGCCGACTGTACAGGGAGATGGAGGGGCTCGGCTGCACCTTGTGGCTGCATGTACCAGAAAAAGGTGGAGGCGGCGGCGGCTTGTACAGGGAAGAGAGTGAAGGAGACGGTTGTGCATGAGGTGGGGGAGGCGGGTGAGAGGAGCAGCCGCTTCTTCCTTCTCTTTCCATGAACCCGATCCATCCCCTTTTAGGGTTCCTGCCTCCTCTTTTTATCTCCCCCCCCCCACTTTCATTTTTCTTTCTTCTTTAATGCTCCTGCCCCCCCCCCCCCCCCCTTTGCCTGATGCCCCCAGCTCCTTCTTCTCCCCTTTTCTTTACCTATATCCTATATCCTATATATAATATAATATAAATATTATATAATATATATTATAATATATATATATATTATAATAAATATATTAAAAAGCCCATGTACATAAAACCTCCGCACGCACGCACGAGCACCCGCATGTCCTCGAACGGGGCTGCACCAAATCGTCACCCATATCACGCCCCTAGGATGACATTTGGGGAGGGTCCCACTCGTCCGGCTACGGGGTTGTACATAATCCCCGCTCTTTTCGAGGTTGGTACAAGCTCGGAAAGAATCATCCAACCCTACGTATCTGGCAAGTGGGAGCCTACCCAAAGAAAAAATTTGTGAGAATTCTTCATTTGGGTATAAAGGGAGCTCCACACCAAAGCTTACTTTTCACATAGTCCCGTTAGAGGCTCTAGCACAAATATCATTGGCCTGTGTTTTTCCTCCTAGGCTCATCATCAACGATACACGCAATATTTAATACACTGCAACATAACAAAAAATCAACTCTTCTCAAGCTCTCTCCCTTGCCCACCGGGTGTGCCTACAACCCTGCCAGCTAGTGAGAGCCTGACAGCGAGTCTACCCGGGGCCGAGCAGCACTCGTGATCCTGCAAAATATCCAAATTCTTCCCAAACATCAAACTGTCTCCCTTTCCCCCCAGGTGTGCCTACAGCCCTGCCAGCAGCTAGTGAAAGCCTGACATCGAGTCTACCCGGGACCGAGCAGCACTCGGGGTCCCTTACCCCCAGGCGAGCCTACGGACCTGTCAGCTAGTAGGAGCCAGGCAGCGGGTCTACCCGGGGCCTAGCATCACTCAGGGTCCTGCAAAATACCCAAATTCTTCCCAAACCTCAAATTATCTCCCTTTCCCCCCAGGCGTGCCTACAGCCCTGCCAGCTAATGAAAGCCTGACAGCGAGTCTACCTGGGGCCGAGCAGCACTCGGGGTCCCTTACCCCCTAGGCGAGCCTACGGACCTGCCAGCCAGTACGAGCCAGGCAGCGGGTCTACCCGGGGCCGAGCATCACTTGGGGTCCTGTAAAATACCCAAATTCTTCCCAAACCTCAAACTGTCTCCCTTTCCCCTCAGGTGTGCCTACAACCCTTCCAGCTAGTGAAAGCCTGACAGCGAGTCTACCCGGGGCCGAGCAGCACTCGGGGTCCCTTACCTCCCAAGCGAGCCTACGGACCTGCCAGCTAGTAGGAGCCAGGCAGTGGGTTTACCCGGGGCCGAGCATCACTCGGGGTCCTGCAAAATATCCAAACCTCAAACTGTCTCCCTTTCCCCCCAAGTGTGCCTACAACCCTGCCAGCTAGTGAAAGCCTGACAGCGAGTCTACCCGGGGCCGAGCAGCACTCGGGGTCCCTTACCCCCCAGGCGAGCCTATGGACCTGCTAGCTAGTAGGAGCCAGGCAGCGGGTCTACCCGGGGCCGAGCATCACTCGGGGTCCTGCAAAATACCCAAATTCTTCCCAAACACCGAGTGACATCCAGTCCTGCCAGCTAGGTGAGAGCCTTACAACGGGATTCGCTCGGGGTCTGGTAAATGAATACTTCGATCGTCCACATAGATTGCAGTGGGAGCATTGTCACTACGAATTTCATAACGATGTCCAGAGTCATAACGATGTCCACATAAAATCGTTCGGGCTCCCAGGTGATACCGTCGGTTTAGTCAGCTAGGTGAAAGCCTGACGGCGGGAGCGTCGAGAGCAACCTCAGAGTGAGGAGGCTTGAGAAACTTTTGTCAAGTATAACTAGAGGGTAGGCTCCCTCACTTCGAACTCCACGTTACTCTGGGAGGCCACCACCGAGGAGTCAGTAAGAACCTCCACATCATGCACCCCAAGTTCTCTGGTCAGGCACAGTCTCGCTATAATCGCCTCATACTCAGCCTGATTGTTGGTGATAGAGAAATGCACTACTACTCGAGGACTTGATTTTGCTCGAGGTGGAGACATCCTGTTTACTTAAGAGGTGTTGGAGAGTTAGTTGCGCCGATGCTTTTACAACTGGAGGACGCATTCTTTTCATAAAGGAGACAATTTGGAAATCGTCAAATCGGGAAGCTAGCGCCCGAGCCTGTTCCTAATAATTCCTCCAATAGGAAGAGAGATACAATCGGGGGACATAGGCCGACATGTAAGGGGGGAGCTGATCTCGGCCGTCAGTGCAGAGGCTCAGTCTTACAAGAGCGCTTAAAGTCCTGAGGCATCGTCCCATCATCCGAACTGGGCTATTTAGAAGGAACAGGTCGACGGCTCGTATCCTAATCTGATGACAAAGATCACTTTCCGCTATGTCACTCGATGATGAGAGCTAGTGCACGGGCTATGGGTAATGTTTTTCGAGGGTCCTCTAGGACGCACTCGAGACCAACATCTTCCCTTGGGCCAAAACCTGCCCCTTTACATATTATCCTGCTCTCTCAATCACAAAGGCCTTCACTTGTGATTGCTTGGAGAGATCGACCCTTTATCAAATCTGGGAGGTTAGCGTCTAGACTCGTTCCTGATAATTCCCCTAGTCGGAGGAGAGGTACGATCGGGAGGACATAGGCCGACATGCAAGGGGGGAGCTGATCTCGGTCGTCAGTGCAGAGGTTTGGTCTTACAATAGCGCTTAAAGTCCCGCGGCAACGTCTCATCGTCCGAACCAGGCTATTTAAAAGGAACGGGTTGGACGTTTGGCTTCCGGAGTCGATCGCGAGGCTAACCCCTGAAGCCCTCAGAAGCTTGAGGCGAATTGACAATAAAGAGAAAAACTCGACAACTACTTAATTACAAGGAAGAGATAACATATTACCGTTAGGGAGGGAACCCTTTCAGGTCACCCCGGCTCCTAATACCTCTCAGCTGCTCTCTTACTTGATCTTGTAGATAATAACCTCCAGGATTCTTGTTGATGTAATAAGTGGGGATACATGTGTTTTCACAGGTAGAAGCACTTCAAAAAGGTGCAAATCCTACTCCAAATGCTATGGGATTCCAACAACAGCTATGGGAGGGGACAACTCTGAGTATGAGGACCTTACATACAAAGTATCAACGCATGACCCTGGTCGCCACTTGGTTCCTCTTCTATATCCATGACGTTCGCCTGAGTTCTTCTGTGCTGGTCACTCATCCACGCTCACCGCACCAAAATGTTGAAACCGAAAAATCGGTCTCTGTGGAGTTCGACCCTTGGGGAAGGGGTGACCGCGCACCTACTGCCCTCAAGCGAACGATCTATGCACAAGACTAGGAACACAAGGGACAGACCCAAGGTCTCAACGTGGATGTCCCGCCGCATACCCGGAAGACTAACAAACTCTTCCCCTCCCAAGCCAAGGGCTGAGCTAAGGCACCTTCGGAGGGCTCTCTTGACCAACCGGAACATCTAAGGAGGATCTCAAGATCCACTCCTTCTTAACTAGAGGTGCCACCTCGGGTCTATGTAAAATGTTCCCCATCTGCACTACCAGTCGCGAAACCTCGCCGAGCAGTCTTACTCGACGCAGCCCCAATTGGGCCGCTAACATCATAACATAGGCCTTCTAGGGTCGACACAGAGCATTACAGGCATATTAAATTTACAGGAATATGAATTCCATACATCGGCACGCAGACCGGCAATATAAACAAACTAGGCTTTCGAGGGCCGACACGAGCTTGGGCTTAAGCCCGCTATTCCCCGTTTGGTACTGCAACACCTGTACGTCAACGTCTCGACGAGCGGCGGCAAACTAGGCATCGGTCGGCTAACATAAGCGGGCCAAACATATTGCGCACACCCCCTTTTTGGGGCTATGGTGCGCATTCCCTACAAGCGGCTAATAAACAACTTTCTCGGAGTCTTCTCTGGGAACCCCAGAACATCACCAATCTGGCTCACATGTACGGATGAGCTTCACACGGCATGCCTAAACCCGTACTCATGCTTCCGGATACTAAATGCAAACAACTGTGGGGATATACACATCGACCCGTCGGAGAGCTCCCTTCCCCCACCCGTTGGTGGAGAGGGGATTCCATGCAAATATGTAAATTGAGGGCTTCACCTGCCCGAGTAGAAACATCGTTACCCTTGGCGCGTATGTCGACGAAGCCGTAGTCATGTATCAACTGCACGCGTACAGATCCGAGCGTCGCAGTACGAACACTGATCCTTTTCCTCGCCGCGGATCTCAGTAAGAATAACAACCTTCATGAGTGGCTTGGGCAGCAGTTGCTGGAGGCGGCCTGGACAGAAAATATAGGGGAAGGTGGCGGCACTTTTCCTTTACGACGATGGAGGCCCGCACAGAATAAATGGAGGTTGTTGCACTGCCCTTGCCGGCGATGGCCGGCTGGATAAGAAAAGGAGAGGGAGGTGAGTCGGGCTGCTCCTCCTCCTGCTGGTGGCGGCATGTACAAAGAATAGAGGGAGGGCTGCTTCCTCTTTGCGGCGATGGCGGCCTGTACAGAAATAAGTTGTGGGTTGCTGCATGAGATGGAGGAGGTTCGGTTGCTGCATGAGATGGCGGGTCTCGAGCAGCCCTCCTCGCGGCTGCTTGAACGGGAAATCAAGAGAGAGGTGGTTGCTCGTCTTCTTTACGGTGATGGCGACCTCTTCTTTTGCCGGCGATGGCCGACTGTACAGGGAGATGGAGGGGCTCGGCTGCACCTTGCGGCTGCATGTACCAGAAAAAGGTGGAGGCGGCGGCGGCTTGTACAGGGAAGAGAGTGAAGGAGACGGCTGTGCATGAGGTGGGGGAGGCAGGTGAGAGGAGCAGCCGCTTCTTCCTTCTCTTTCCATGAACCCGATCCATCCCCTTTTAGGGTTCCTGCCTCCTCTTTTTATCTCCCCCCCCCCTTTTTCATTTTTCTTTCTTTAATGCTCCTGCCACCTGCCCCCCCTTTGCCTGAAGCCCCCCTGCTCCTTCTTCTCCCCTTTTCTTTACCTATATCCTATATAATATAATATAAATATTATATAATATATATATTATAATATATATATATATATTATAATAAATATATTAAAAAGTTCATGCACATAAAACCTCCGCACGCACGCACGAGCACCCGCACGTTCTCGAACGGGGCTGCACCAAATCATCACCCATATCACGCCCCTAGACTGACATTTGGGGAGGGTCCCACTCACCCGGCTACGGGATTGTACAGATAAACACATGGTTATATCTTTACAAAAGTAATGAGACTTCACATGATTTGTGGATAATCATCCGTGCGTCCTGCGGTTTATGTGGATAAATGACCGTGAAGTTAAATTTTTTCATTTTTTGGCTCCCACGATATATGTGGGATGATCAACAGTGAAGTTACATTTTTTTATAAACTTTTTACATCATTTTTAAAAAATTATAAAAAATTAAGACAAAAATAAAAATTAATGGCGAACCGTGCCAGGGGCGGGCGGAGCCCACTCTTGGCCAGAAACTATTGCGCAGGGCACGGGGGTCCCCATGTATTGTCACTCGTGTGTATATAAATATATAAATATATATATATATATACATACATATATATATACATACATATATATATAGATATACATACATATATATATACATACATATATATTAATTGACAACAGTACCCCCGGCACGATAATATCGGGTGTGGCAGCGGGTCCGCCTACCCCCGACAGTTCATTAACTGAAAAAAATTATTAACTAAGAAATAAAAAAAATAAAACTAAAATATATTAATTGAAATTTAATATAAAAACTTTATATAAAAGTAGGCGGATAAACAGTGGCTGACTTGTTCACCCGCATACTTTAAATAATGAAGCGATTGATTAATTAAAAGTTAACTAAACATTAATTGAAAGTTAATGTTAATTAAAACAGCGCGCAGTCACTATTCACCTCAGCTTTAGTCCCACATCGTTGGTGTAGGAGATAATTTTGGGTTTAAAATGCTTTATCCGGAATCGTTGTTTGTAATCATTTGGGCTGGCGGACTAGCTTGCGTGTTGGGCTTAGGTTGTTTGACTATACTAGGCGGGCTGATAGAGACCTTTTAGTACGTTGGTTTTGATAACCTGATTTTGAAGTTATTTACATAGCTTTAGGACGTCTTTAATAGGTTTAGGACCCCTATGAAAAAGTGGAGAGTAGGGGTGTGTTTGATCCGACGGTTGATGAAATATCATATCAGATCGGACGGTCCAAATCACTCCGACGAATTTAAAATTCATGGATTTGATATTTCTATTATAGTGGTAGAGATATATATATATATATACATACATATACACACACACACACATATATATACACATATATACACATATTTACATATATATACACACGAGTGACAGGCACGGGCCTCCGACCCGATGGTCACGCTGTAACGGCCCAAAAAGTGAAATGACCCAAACGGATAATGAAATTTAATCTAAATCGTAAATTCCATCTACATTGTTTTAACATCTATCCCCTATGATGAACAAATAAAGGAGGAAATCAGTGTCGTTGCGGCGTCGCTTGAGTTCGCATGTTTTTCTTAAAGTTTAGCGGCACTCGATTCGTGTTGGCGGAATGGTCATTTCTGTATAATTTTGTTTTGGTGTGTGCTTTGGAGAATTATGTATAAACGTTGGCAAAAGCTTTTATGGGTGGGCCAATTGTGCTATTATGTCCTTGCTGGAAAAGCATAGTTAAAGAAGAGCTTAACTGTTGTTAAGCCCAGTTAATTGAGGCGGTTGAATTAATGTGAGGCGGTGCTCTTTGTGCAGGGTAAAGGGGAATAAGAATTAGCGTTTCTGATTTCCAAACATCACGCACACTGCTCTCGCCGCTCTTACCTAAAGTTCACGGAAGCCGCCGCTCCCTTTTCCTCTTCTTCTCTCTCTCTCTCTCATGATCTCTCGCTCTCTCTCTCATGATCTAACGATGATTTTTCTCTCATTGCGGGTGCTGTTGGCGATAAAGCTCTGTTTGGCCGGATTGAACCCTACCTGAGGCCGAGTTGAGCTGTTAGGGTTGCCGACCTTCCTCCTCCCTTATCCTCATCTTCCACTCTTCACTGCCCAAGATCGCATGAGATCGATTCGTTTATGCTAGGATCGGTTGTGGGCAAGGATCGGCTTGACCCGAGCCTCGTCAAACTCACGATTTGGAACTGATTTAGTGCCCTTGGTTCTCCTTTCACTGTAAGCCTTCTTGCTTTCGTCATCCTCTGAGTTTTCTCTAATGAGGGATGGCATTTATGATGACTCACGTTCTGCTTTTCATTTAATTTCTGAAAATGGCTGATTGTTGTATAGACTGTTAGCTTTTGCATGTATGTGGGAAGAGGTATTATGAGGGTTCTTTTCTTACTTGTGTTTGCTGGATGTTATTACCAACTGTTTTGGTATCTCTTTGGCCGGATATTGTTATTCCTCTTTCCAATTTTTCTGATAGATGGCCAGCCACTATCATCTTTTTTTAGTTCTAAATATTTGACATAACTATGCTTATGCTAGGGCATTCCAGCTAGGGTATTCCAATTATGGGCCTACTAGTATAATGTATTTGTTTTACTCTTGTTGCCCAGCTTTGAGTTAGGGGATGGTGGTTATTATGGGTTATCTGGATGGATGTATTCATTGGTACAGTGCTTATTTTCCTTTTGGGTTATGCTTTCTTGTATTTGAATGTTCATTCATGGGCAAGTAGAGTAGCTTCCAAATGATGTTAAAACAATAGACAATGTCGTAGCAATAACGAGGTGCAACCCCGGTATAAAAGAACCTAAGTGATACAAGTTTTATACAGATACCGCGAAGGACGGCTTCTCAAAATAGGCGCGACAATGACATAAAAGGCTATAAAAGGGAAGAATAACTGATGGTGAGAGCTACCTGTTTAAGTTTATGCTTTATTTCTCTCTTTTTCATTATGTGCACTCTTACAATTAGCATATTAAACACATGATTACCTGTTTATTATGGGCATGAAATAATTTATATCACTGATAATGATTACTCGCATATGTATGACCTTTTATAAAGGCAAATAGGCGATTAACTTCTGAGGGGATTAAGAAATAAATGAACCCTAAGTATAGAAATGAAATGTACGACAAACATAAATAAGAATGCATCGATGCATAGGAATGATAAGGGTATACTGAACAGGAATGCACATACAAAATACTGATGAATTGCCAAACCAGTCGAGCCTGAGGGCATAAACGCGTGTTGTACGTACTGGTTTTGGTATACTGATGACCCGGAAGGGTCGAGCCCAAAGAATAATATACTGAAATACTGAATTACGGATACGGATACTGATACTGTGATAGTTACCCTTATCATGACCTAAAATAAAAGATACCATAAGAATGTATTAGTTATATAGTTACATCGATAGATTATTACTGAACATGCGAACTGAGATAATTTCACAGTTACAGTTACTGAACATGCACACTGAGTTAGTGTTACAGTTCATAGCTTTCAGGATTTCATTGCTTATCTTGTTTACATTGCTTACATGATATTTGTTTAGAGCTACTGATTCATATTGACCTATAACTGCTTATATGGTTTTATGAATACGAACATGACAGAGATAACATTGATACACAGTTTCGGGACAGGTATATAAAATGATTAGTAAAGATATATTTTTATGATATTGTTATAGCTTTTACATTTGTTTATGTGTACAGCAGCTAATGAGGTAGTCACCTCACTTAGTCATATTTTTATGACTAAGCTCGTCGCCTTTTTGTATAGGTACGTAAAGAACAGTAATGATGAACGTGGAAAGATAGGAAAGACTCGTGGAAAGCTTCAAGTTGAGGTACGTCTTATTTTGTGTATTATTTTATACTCACTAGCCCTACTTCGTCCTGGGACAACTGTTTTGAAAGTAGCCATGATACAGAAATGTGTGGGGTCCAAAATGGGGTCCTCACAAATGGTATCAGAGCCAGTTTTCAAGAAGTTCGGTGGGGAGTACAAAATATTTACACACGATTTGACGTATACATATAAGTCTAAGTAATGAAATTGGTCCAAATCGAATTAAGGCGAGATGTGCCTAACAGAATGCAAGTAAATATTGGTATTGCTTCTATTTCCCGGGACAACCTAAGAAAGTCATCTGTGGACAAACGGATATAGGTAAAACTGTCGAACATTTAAAATGGGTTTTAATCTTAAATATCTTAAAAGCGACAAGTGTTTGTTTTCACTGGAGACACTGTTACGCATTCGTATGAAAGTTCATTAACGACGTTTGCAATCAAAACGTCGAAAATCATTGCATGTGAAAGGCAAAATGGAAATCATGATGGGTATGCAACATTTCATGAAATGAATCTGCATAGGATAACCCACCTTCATCATATATGGTAAATTATTGCTTCAATGTATGTAAAGAGAAGTTAGGGGTTCGAAGTCACATTGCAATTGAGGTAATAAATCAACGGTACATGAAATTCGGACTGAGAAATAAGAGTGAGACAACGCATTGAAACCATACAGCTAAATAAAATGAACAGAATGGGTCACATTATGTAAATACACAATGTATATATCGTTAAGCAAATGAATATACATGGCCACTCCACTTTTATTTTATATTATACGGTAAATGAATAAGGTGTTGACGAAGTGCCGTCGATACCATGTTGTTATCGAATTAATTGGATTCATTTGAAGAACAGATTGATATCGACAAAGTGGTTGAACATGATGGATGAACATGTAATAAAGGGTGTGCAAATGACGAGCTCTAAACAGATAACTATAGATTACCAAAGTTAGAGCATGAGAAATATCAAATCTTGAAAATGGTGCAAAGAGTGGTAATGAACTATGAACACAGAATATTGTTTTTATAACATAAGTTAAAAAGATGAACATTATGAGTTGTTATAACCTGAACGGTCAAAAAATAAAATAAAATTATACATATATACAATTTTAGGTGTGAAAACCCAAATTGATGCACAAAGAGATATGGTGAAGTAGGATGGCATATGAATTGACAAGATAACGACAGTGTTTTTTTGTTTTATGTCCCGACAAGTTATGAAAATTCGAAACGAAGAAAAGTGAGCGAATGTTATATACTGGAAAAGTAGTTTACAAATAGTTAAACGAAAAAATGAAGTATACAAATTGATGTGTCAACTGGAATAGCCCAAAAGACGAAGAATACAATGTTATAAAACTGTGAGAGCATACATGGATGTGTGATGACGATAAAGTTGAACTGAGAATAAAAGAGAATAGTGTTAGTTATTTGCATGAAAGACGATAACAACTAACTTTCAAAACACGCATATACAACAGGTGGTGTTCAAAATGATACTGTGTCTTATTTTCGAGGACGAAAATATTTTAAGAGGGGAAGAATTTGTAACGGCCCAAAAAGTGAAATGACCCAAACGGATAATGAAATTTAATCTAAATCGTAAATTCCATCTACATTGTTTTAACATCTATCCCCTATGATGAACAAATAAAGGAGGAAATCAGTGTCGTTGCGGCGTCGCTTGAGTTCGCATGTTTTTCTTAAAGTTTAGCGGCACTCGATTCGTGTTGGCGGAATGGTCATTTCTGTATAATTTTGTTTTGGTGTGTGCTTTGGAGAATTATGTATAAACGTTGGCAAAAGCTTTTATGGGTGGGCCAATTGTGCTATTATGTCCTTGCTGGAAAAGCATAGTTAAAGAAGAGCTTAACTGTTGTTAAGCCCAGTTAATTGAGGCGGTTGAATTAATGTGAGGCGGTGCTCTTTGTGCAGGGTAAAGGGGAATAAGAATTAGCGTTTCTGATTTCCAAACATCACGCACACTGCTCTCGCCGCTCTTACCTAAAGTTCACGGAAGCCGCCGCTCCCTTTTCCTCTTCTTCTCTCTCTCTCTCTCATGATCTCTCGCTCTCTCTCTCATGATCTAACGATGATTTTTCTCTCATTGCGGGTGCTGTTGGCGATAAAGCTCTGTTTGGCCGGATTGAACCCTACCTGAGGCCGAGTTGAGCTGTTAGGGTTGCCGACCTTCCTCCTCCCTTATCCTCATCTTCCACTCTTCACTGCCCAAGATCGCATGAGATCGATTCGTTTATGCTAGGATCGGTTGTGGGCAAGGATCGGCTTGACCCGAGCCTCGTCAAACTCACGATTTGGAACTGATTTAGTGCCCTTGGTTCTCCTTTCACTGTAAGCCTTCTTGCTTTCGTCATCCTCTGAGTTTTCTCTAATGAGGGATGGCATTTATGATGACTCACGTTCTGCTTTTCATTTAATTTCTGAAAATGGCTGATTGTTGTATAGACTGTTAGCTTTTGCATGTATGTGGGAAGAGGTATTATGAGGGTTCTTTTCTTACTTGTGTTTGCTGGATGTTATTACCAACTGTTTTGGTATCTCTTTGGCCGGATATTGTTATTCCTCTTTCCAATTTTTCTGATAGATGGCCAGCCACTATCATCTTTTTTTAGTTCTAAATATTTGACATAACTATGCTTATGCTAGGGCATTCCAGCTAGGGTATTCCAATTATGGGCCTACTAGTATAATGTATTTGTTTTACTCTTGTTGCCCAGCTTTGAGTTAGGGGATGGTGGTTATTATGGGTTATCTGGATGGATGTATTCATTGGTACAGTGCTTATTTTCCTTTTGGGTTATGCTTTCTTGTATTTGAATGTTCATTCATGGGCAAGTAGAGTAGCTTCCAAATGATGTTAAAACAATAGACAATGTCGTAGCAATAACGAGGTGCAACCCCGGTATAAAAGAACCTAAGTGATACAAGTTTTATACAGATACCGCGAAGGACGGCTTCTCAAAATAGGCGCGACAATGACATAAAAGGCTATAAAAGGGAAGAATAACTGATGGTGAGAGCTACCTGTTTAAGTTTATGCTTTATTTCTCTCTTTTTCATTATGTGCACTCTTACAATTAGCATATTAAACACATGATTACCTGTTTATTATGGGCATGAAATAATTTATATCACTGATAATGATTACTCGCATATGTATGACCTTTTATAAAGGCAAATAGGCGATTAACTTCTGAGGGGATTAAGAAATAAATGAACCCTAAGTATAGAAATGAAATGTACGACAAACATAAATAAGAATGCATCGATGCATAGGAATGATAAGGGTATACTGAACAGGAATGCGCATACAAAATACTGATGAATTGCCAAACCAGTCGAGCCTGAGGGCATAAACGCGTGTTGTACGTACTGGTTTTGGTATACTGATGACCCGGAAGGGTCGAGCCCAAAGAATAATATACTGAAATACTGAATTACGGATACGGATACTGATACTGTGATAGTTACCCTTATCATGACCTAAAATAAAAGATACCATAAGAATGTATTAGTTATATAGTTACATCGATAGATTATTACTGAACATGCGAACTGAGATAATTTCACAGTTACAGTTACTGAACATGCACACTGAGTTAGTGTTACAGTTCATAGCTTTCAGGATTTCATTGCTTATCTTGTTTACATTGCTTACATGATATTTGTTTAGAGCTACTGATTCATATTGACCTATAACTGCTTATATGGTTTTATGAATACGAACATGACAGAGATAACATTGATACACAGTTTCGGGACAGGTATATAAAATGATTAGTAAAGATATATTTTTATGATATTATTATAGCTTTTACATTTGTTTATGTGTACAGCAGCTAATGAGGTAGTCACCTCACTTAGTCATATTTTTATGACTAAGCTCGTCGCCTTTTTGTATAGGTACGTAAAGAACAGTAATGATGAACGTGGAAAGATAGGAAAGACTCGTGGAAAGCTTCAAGTTGAGGTACGTCTTATTTTGTGTATTATTTTATACTCACTAGCCCTACTTCGTCCTGGGACAACTGTTTTGAAAGTAGCCATGATACAGAAATGTGTGGGGTCCAAAATGGGGTCCTCACACACGCGCCACAGTATCCGACCGGCGACGACGGGCTTTGCTCGCCCCCCTGACAACAGTACCCCTGGCACGATAATATCGGGTGTGGCAACGGGTCCGCCTACCCCCAACAGTTCATTAACTGAAAAAAATTATTAACTAAGAAATAAAAAAAATAAAACTAAAATATATTAATTGAAATTTAATATAAAAACTTTATATAAAAGTAGGTGGATGAACAGTGGCTGACTTGTTCACACGCCTGCTTTAAATAATGAAGCGATTGATTAATTAAAAGTTAACTAAACATTAATTGAAAGTTAATGTTAAATAAAACAGCGCGCAGTCACTATTCACCTCAGCTTTAGTCCCACATCGTTGGTGTGGGAGATAATTTTGGGTTTAAAATGCTTTATCCGGAATCGTTGTTTGTAATCATTTGGGCTGGCGGGCTAGCTTGCGTGTTGGGCTTAGGTTGTTTGACTATACTGGGCGGGCTGATAGAGACCTTTTAGTACGTTGGTTTTGATAACCTGATTTTGAAGTTATTTACATAGCTTTAGGACGTCTTTAATAGGTTTAGGACCCCTATGAAAAAGTGGAGAGTAGGGGTGTGTTTGATCCGACGGTTGATGAAATATCATGTCAGATCGGACGGTCCAAATCACTCCGACGAATTTAAAATTCATGGATTTGATATTTCTATTATAGTGGTAGATACATATATATATATATATACATACATATATATACACACACACACATATATATATACACATATATACACATATTTACATATATATACACGAGTGACAGGCACGGGCCTCCGACCCGATGGTCACGCGCCACAGTATCCGACCGGCGACGACGGGCTTTGCTCGCCCCCCTGACAATAGTACCCCTGGCACGATAATATCGGGTGTGGCAGCGGGTCCGCCTACCCCCGACAGTTCATTAACTGAAAAAAATTATTAACTAAGAAATAAAAAAAATAAAACTAAAATATATTAATTGAAATTTAATATAAAAACTTTATATAAAAGTAGGCGGATGAACAGTGACTGACTTGTTCACCCGCCTGCTTTAAATAATGAAGCGATTGATTAATTAAAAGTTAACTAAACATTAATTGAAAGTTAATGTTAATTAAAACAGCGCGCAGTCACTATTCACCTCAGCTTTAGTCCCACATCGTTGGTGTAGGAGATAATTTTGGGTTTAAAATGCTTTATCCGGAATCGTTGTTTGTAATCATTTGGGCTGGCAGGCTAGCTTGCGTGTTGGGCTTAGGTTGTTTGACTATACTGGGCGGGCTGATAGAGACCTTTTAGTACGTTGGTTTTGATAACCTGATTTTGAAGTTATTTACATAGCTTTAGGACGTCTTTAATAGGTTTAGGACCCCTATGAAATAGTGAAGAGTAGGGGTGTGTTTGATCCGACGGTTGATGAAATATCATGTCAGATCGGACGGTCCAAATCACTCCGACGAATTTAAAATTCATGGATTTAATATTTCTATTATAGTGGTAGAGATATATAGATATCTACATATATACATATATCTATCTATCATCTATCTATATTTATTTATTTATTTATTGTAACTTCATTTTGTAATGAAGTTTGATTTGAGTTCTTAAGTTATTCTGTTTATTTGACAAATTTTTGCATTATTTGTGAGGCTTTTATTCCAGATATAGGCATCTGAATATAAAGTGCAACTTCACATTGCCTTGGACAAAATTTTGCAAAGAAGCATGTGATACAATTTACGAATGAGAAGGGGAAGAGCTGTTGGGTTTGACAAATTTTTTTGACCTATAATATCATAATGGTAATTATGCTTAGCAATACCTTTCTTCTATTCTGTGTATTGATGTGTCCTTATTACTATAGAGCATAATTTTTTGTTCGTTTGGTCTTAAAATTTTAAAATTATTTTGTTTTTCTTGAATTGGTTATTTCTTCCGTACTATATTATACTCTTCCTTCGTAGCCGCTCCTCAAATTGGCTACATTTGTCTTCGCACGACTATGTGTAGTCAATTTATTTTTACCAATTTATTTTGGTTAATGATCTGGCAGTCATTAATTCAACTGAAAGTGCATGTATATGCATTATTTTAATTAGAAAATCAAATTTGATTACACGTAACTTTTATAGTTTTTGTTGTAATTATGTTCCACTTTGTTTTACAATTTACTTTGATTTGTAGATTGGAATCATGGTGATGGTTCATGGAGATAATTTTTGCTTAGTTCTTCCACCTAAGGTTGTTGAAGTCCAAATCATTGTCATTCCCATATTCAAGAAAAATGCCGATGTCGAAGCCATCTTTGCAGCTTGCTCATCAGCAGTTCAAACTTTGCGAGCTGCAGGATTCAGGGTTGAGCATGATTTTAGGGACATTTATTCAGTTGGTTGGAAGTTCTATAATTGGGAGAGGAAAGGCGTTCCTCTGAGAATTGAAATAATGCCCGAATGTATAGCCGAGAATCAAATAATGAAATTGAGCCCGAGTGTGCAGCCAAGAACCAGGTAATTTACTTTTAAATCTTCTCACGGGGATCTTTATTTTGAAAATTTCGAATAAATTGAGTGGTTCCAATCAAACTTACTTATCTTCTTTAAATCTTCTCATTGTTTAGTCTGTTCATTCATCATTTGTCCACATCATTTGTGATAATCCCATTTTTGCAAAATCTTTATTTTAAATCCATTTTTCATGCTATTTATTTGATTTGAACAAAATAAGCAAATGTTATTTTTGCAGGTGCAAATTGTACGCCGTGATAATGGACTTAAAGAAGATGTACCTACGAAGAATTTGGTTGAACATGTTCGGGACATATTATCGGATATCCATAAAACCATGTTCAACGTGGCAAAATAAAAGATCGAGTGATGCTTGTAAAAAGTTTGTCTGTAATGCTAGTGCAAAAGCGCTCCGCTAAAATTATAACAAGTAATTAGTTATTATATAGGTTAACAAACCCTAAAATAAATCACCCTGATCGGACGACCAAGACTGTTTTGGACCGAATGGGGGCTAATTACAAATCGAAATAAAAAACACAAAATATGAAAGTGGCTCGAAACGATAATCGGATGCGACTACGGACTCCGATCGTCCATCAAGGAAGCAAATCATCGCCTCCTGTGGGTATACACACGAGTCGGTCATGGCGCGTCGTCACTTAGATATGGTGATAATAACCTGGTAAGCTGCACTAAAGTCATGCATATATATTATCTTGAGTACTATTATTTGTTACATATATAAACTTAATTTTTAACTAATAGCATTAGCGTAGAAGCATACAACTTTAGTCCAATGCTTGGTAATGCATGATCTGCAGTCAATATGCTTGTCCAGTATTGTAAACATTTATTATTATAAATATGTCAGTTTTCACAAGACAATCAAAAGACAACTACTATATAGCGAAATATTGCTTATATAGTATTATTGTAATAATAAATTTATCATATTCTTTTTTCCGGCGCACTTTATACACTCTTTAATTCTCAAATATATATTGATGTGTGTTGAGAACTTGGGTGTTGCGGACTGAATAAGTTTTGCGTCTTTTGGTTTATTTTTTTCTAAATTTATATTTGAATACATAACCTTTGTTTTTTTTTTCAGGATCTATTTGGGAAATGGATGAAGTACGTGTTCTTACACATGAACATCTCATTTATTCACATCTTGCCAAAAAATAAAAAATTATATGCAGTTGCCCTTACAGCAAAATAATTGATGTTATATCTCTGTGGGAATGCAAG
Organism: Platanthera zijinensis; assembly: GCA_039513925.1. NCBI lineage: Eukaryota > Viridiplantae > Streptophyta > Magnoliopsida > Asparagales > Orchidaceae > Platanthera > Platanthera zijinensis. The sequence continues at coordinate 5,156,864 of CM077078.1, read as the reverse complement.
AATCTCATTCCTTTTATAGGTATTCTTTTTTTGTTCCTTGTTTAATATTTCATTATGGATACCACATGCATTGTGTGAGGACATCACATTTCTATTTATTTACTTTCTTAGTTCATTATATTACATCAATTGTTTAATGTATAAAGCATTTGAATTATGTGTGATATAATTACTGATTTATTCTCTATTTATTGTAGAAACAGTCTTTGGTAAAACTCATTGATAAAGTATGTACATGAAGCTTAATATTTTATGAATTATTTTTCTTCTGAACTTTATTCATGATTGTCAACTTTGAACATTGCATTCTTCAACATGAGGCTGACAATTTATGTTGATTACTTCATTTATATTTTTAGAAATAGTGAGTTTCTTGCTCAAGAAGGCTATTCAAATTTGCAAAAAAATCTGAAACAGATAGTGAGCTAGCTAATGTTTTTTTCTTTACTGAAAGAAAATATGTATATCAAGATGAGCTTATTGATTTAGAGATACTTAGTTGATTTTTTAATATTGTTCTCAGATTTTTGAGATATTGGAAGTATATCAGAGAATTTATGAAGATTATTTAGTTATTCCCGTGTTTAAAAGATAGAAAACAAATGTAGAAAAATTTACTTAAAGCCTTTATACCACAAGCATAGAGGTATTGAATTGACCTTCATATATATATATATATATATATATATATATATATATATATATATATATATATATATATATATATATATATGATTTGAAATTGATTATGTATTTGGTCAATGTAGGATTATTATTTGTAGCTAAGTTTAGGGTGTCTTCTCTCTGTTTGTCTGAACTAACAAACTTTTTTACTTTTTAAAAAATATATGAAAAATTTTAGTCACGCATCATCTAATAAACTTTAAAAGACGAGTATAATAACATAAAACAGTTCAATAATTTGAAATTTAAGATATATGAGTAAACACATGGTTATATCTTTACAATAGTAATGAGGCTTCACACGATTTGTGGATAATCATCCGTGTATCATGCGGTTTATGTGGATAATCAACCGTGAAGTTAAATTTTTTCATTTTTTGGTTCCCACGGTTTATGTGGGATGATCAACGGTGAAGTTACATTTTTTATTTTTTTAAAAAAACTTTTTACATCATTTTCAAAAATAAAAAAATTAAGACAAATATAAAAATTAACGGCGAAGCGTGCCATGGGCGGGCGGAGCCCACCTCGGGCAAGGTACTATTACACGGGGCACGGGGGCCCCCATGCACTATCACTCGTGTGTAAATAAACATGTATATATATATACACGCACACACATATATATACACACATATATACATATATATACATATATATACATATATATATACATATATATCTATATATATATACATATATCTATCTATCTATATATAGTTATTTATTTATTTATTGTAACTCCATTTTGTAATGAATTTGATTTGAGCTCTTAGGTTTTTTTTATTTGACAAACTTTTGCGCTGTTTGCGAGGCTTTTATTCTAGATATAAGCATCGGAATACAAGGCGCAACTTCACATTGCATGAGATAGAGTTTACGAATGACAAGGGGAAGAGTTGTTGGGTTTGGTAAATTTTTGGACCTATAATATCATAATAGTAATTAAGCTTAGCAATACTTTTCTTCTATTCTGTGTATTGATATGTCCTTTTTACTATAGAGCATAATTTTTTGTTGGTTTGGTCTTAAAATTTTAAAATTATTATGTTTTCTTGAATTGGTTATTTCTTCAGTACTATATTATACTCTTCCTTCGTAGCCGCTCCTCAAATTGGATACATTTGTCTCTGCCCGACTTGGTGTAGTCAATTTATTTTGGTTAATGGTCTGACAGTCTTTAATTCAACTGAAAGTGCATGTATATGCATTATTTTAATCAGAAAATCAAATTTGAATGCACACAACTTTTATAGTTCTTTGTTCCAATTATGTTCCACTTTGTTTTTCAATTTACTTTGATTTGTAGATTGGAATCATGGTGATGGTTCAGGGAGATAATTTTTGCTTAGTTCTTCCACCTAAGGTTGTTGAAGTCGAAATCATTGTCATTCCCATGTTCGAGAAAAATAATGATGTCGAAGCCATCTTTGCAGTATGCTCATCAACAGTTCAAACTTTGCGAGCCGCAGGATTCAGGGTTGAGCATGATTTTAGGGACATTTATTCAGTTGGTTGGAAGTTCTATGAATGAGAGAGGAAAGGCGTTCCTCTGAGAATTGAAATTAAGCCTGAATGTACAGCCGAGAATCAGGTAATGAATTTGAGTCCGAGTGTATAACCAAAAACCAGGTAATTTACTTTTAAATCTCCTCATGTGGATCTATATTTTGAAAATTTTGAATAAATTTGGTGGTTCCAATCAAACCTAATTATCTTCTTCAAATCTTCTCATTGTTTGGTCTGTTCATTCATCATTTGTTCACATCATTTGTGATAATCTCATTTTTGTAAAATCTTTATTCTAAATTCATTTTTCATGTTATTTATTTGATTTGAACAAAATAAACAAATGTTACTTTTGCAGGTGCAAATTGTACGAGGTGATAATGAACTTAAAGAAGATGTACCTACGAAGAATTTGGTTGAACATATCTGGGACTTATTATCGAATATCCACAAAACCATGTTCAACGTGGCAAAAGAAAAGATCGAGAGATGTTTGTAGAAAGATTGTCTGTAATGCTAGTGCAAAAACGGTCGGCTAAAATTACAACAAGTAATTAGTTATTATATAAGTTAACAGACCCTAAAATAAACTATCCCGATCGGACGGCCAAGACTATTTTGGACCAAACGGGGGCTAAATACAACTCGAAATAAAAACACAAAATAAGAAAGTTACTCGAAACGATCAACCGGACGCGACCACGGACTCCGATCGTCCATCAGGAAGCAGATCATCGCCTCCTGCGAGTATACATGCAAGTCGGTCGTGGCACGCCGTCACTTAGATATGGTGATAATAACCTGGTAAGCTGCACTAAAGTCATGCATATATTATCTTGAGCACTATTATTTGCTACATAACAACTTAATTTTTGTTAATAGCATTAGGCGTAGAAGCATACAACTTTAGTCCAATGCTTTGTAATGCATGACCTACAGTCAATACGTTTGTCCTGTATTTTAAACATTTATTATTATGAATATATCAGTTTTGTTGTTATATTAAATTTATCATGTTCTTTTTTTTCGGCGCACTTTATACATTCTTTAATTCTCGAACATATATTGATGTGTGTTGAGAACTTGGGTGTTGTGGACTGAATAAATTTTGCATCTTTTGGGTTATTTAGTCCTAAATTTATATTTAAAAACATATCTTTGTTTTTTTCAGGATCTATTTGGGAAAATAGATGAAGTACGTGTTCTTACACATGAAAACATCATTTATTCACATCTTGCCAAAAAAAAAATTATATGCAGTTGTCTTTAAAGCAAAATAATTGGTGTTATATCTCTTTGAGAATGCGAGAATCCCATTCCTTTTATAGGTATTCTTTTTTTCTTCCTTGTTTAATATTTCATTATGGATATCACATGCATTGTGTGAGGACATCACATTTCTATTTATCTACTTTCTTAATTCATTATATTATCATCAATTGTTTAAAGTATAAAACATTTGAATTATGTGTGATATAATTACTGATTTATTCTTTATTTATGGTAGAAATAATCTTTGGTAAAACTCATTGATAAAGTATGTACATGAAGCTTGATATTTTATGAATTTTTTTTCCTGACCTTTATTCATGGTTACCAATATTAAACATTACATTCTTCAACATGAGGCTAACAATTTATGTTGATCACTTCATTTACATTTTCAGAAATAATGAGTTTCTAACTCAATAAGGCTATTCAAATTTTACAATGAAATCTGAAGCAGATAGTGAGTTAACTAATGTTCTTTTCTTTATTGAAAGAAAATATATATATTAAGATGTGCTTATTGATTTAGAGATACTTAATTGATTTCTTAATATTGTTCTCAGGTTCTTGAGATATTGGAAGTATATCAGAGAATTTATGAAAATTATTTAACTATTCTTGTGTTTAAAGGATAGAAAATAAATGTAGAAAAATTTGCTTATGACCTTTATACCACAAGCATAGAGGTATTGAATTGACCTTCATATATATATATATATATGAAAACATATTGACACATTTGAGGTTTGGTTTCAACCACAGATTTAATCTGAGTCATTCAAATTAGAAAATTTAGCCTGCATATAGCCAGTAACATTAATTCTTCCTCCCTGGCTCCCGTAAAGAACCCGATGCCTCTGTCGTCGGTCGGTGTTGGCAAACCCATAATTCGTCGGTGAACCTATGATTTAGCGTTGTTTGTCCCACATCGTGGAATGAAATTAGTATATCGAATATATATAATATCATACAGTAATATGATTTGAAATTGATTATGTATTTGATAAATGTAGGATTATTTGTAGCTAAGTTTATGGTGTCTTCTCTCTCTTTTGTCTGAACTAACAAACTTTTTTACTTTTTAAAAAAATATATGAAAAATTTTAGTCTCGCATCGTCTAATAAACTTTAAAAGACGAGTATAATAACATAAAACAGTTCAGTAATTTGAAATTTAAGGTATATGGTAAACACATGGTTATATCTTTACAATAGTAATGAGGCTTCACACGATTTGTGGATAATCATCCGTGCGTCTTGCGGTTTATGTGGATAATCAACCGTGAAGTTAAATTTTTTCATTTTTTTTTATTTTTTGTTCTCATGGTATATGTGCGATGATCACCGGTGAAGTTACATTTTTTATTTTTTTTAAAAAAACTTTTTACATCATTTTTTAAATGAGAAAAAATTAAGACAAATATTAAAATTAACGGTGAAGCGTGCCAGGGGCGGGCGGAGCCCACCCCAGGCCAGGTACTATTGCGCGGGGCACGGGGACTCCCATGCACTGTCACTCGTGTGTATATAAATATAAATATATATATACATATATATATATACATATATATACACATATATACATATATATACACATATATACATATATATACATATATATATACATATATTTCTCTATCTATGATCTATCTATCTATATTTATTTATTTATTTATTGTAACTCCATTTTGTAATAAAGTTTGATTTGAGTTCTTAGATTATTCTGTTTATTTGACAAACTTTTGCACTGTTTGTGAGACTTTTATTCCATATATAGGCATCAGAATACAAGGCACAACTTCACATTGCCTTGGAAAAAATTTTGCGAAGAAGCATGAGATAAAGTTTACAAATGAGAAGGGGAAGAGCTGTTGGGTTTGGCAAAATTTTTGGACCTATAATATCATAACAGTAATTATGCTTATCAATACTTTTGTTCTATTCTGTGTATTGTTGTGTCCTTATTACTATAGAGCATAATTTTTCGTTGGTTTGGTCTTAAAATTTTCAAATTATTTTGTTTTTCTTGAATTGATTATTTCTTCCGTACTACATTATACTCCTCCTTTGTAACCTCTCCTTAAATTGGCTACATTTTTCTCCGCACGACTATGTGTAGTCAATTTATTTTACTAATTTATTTTGGTTAATGGTCTGGCAGTCTTTAATTTGATTACACACAACTTTTATAGTTTTTTATTTGCAATTATGTTCCACTTTATTTTTCAATTTACTTTGATTTGTAGATTGGAATCATGGTGATGGTTCATGGAGATAATTTTGGCTTAGTTCTTCCACCTAAGGTTGTTGAAGTCCAAATCATTGTCATTCCCATGTTCGACAAAAATTATGATGTCGAAGCCATCTTTGCAGCCTGCTCATTATCTGTTCAAACATTGCGAGCTACAAGATTTAGGGTTGAGCATTATTTTAGGGACATTTATTCAGTTGGTTGGAAGTTTTATGCTTGGGAGAGGAAGGACGTTCCTCTGAGAATTGAAATTAAGCTCAAATGTATATAGCCGAGAATCAGCTAATGAATTTGAGCCCGAGTGTATAGCCCAGAACCAGGTAATTTACTTTTAAATCTTCTCACGGGGATCTGTATTTTGAAAATTTTGATTAAATTTGGTGGTTCCAATCAAACATACTTATCTTCTTCAAATCTTCTCATTGTTTGGCCTGTTCATTCATCATTTGTCCACATCATTTATGATAATCCTATTTTTGCAAAATCTTTATTTTAAATCCATTTTTCATGCTATTTATTTGATTTGAACAAAATAAGCAAATGTTACTTTTGCAGATGCAAATTGTACGCGGTGATAATGAACTTAAAGAAGATGTACCTACGAAGAATTTGGTTGAACATGTCCAGGACTTATTATCGGATATTCACAAAATCATGTTCAACGTGACAAAAGAAAAGATCGAGAGATGCTTGTAAAAAGATTGTCTATACATGGGAGGAATTCATGACTGCTCTAAATGAAAAATTGTTGATAGTGCTCCCTGCTGCGATGAAGAAGTACGTTCATATTTCATATTTACGAGGTTTTAATTTGTGATAATTGTGATTTGCTTCTCCAATCACTATAATTTTGTATTTTCGAGATTTTGTGATAAGTGATTCTTTGATTTCATTGTGCTCTTTGGAGGTCAACCCTTCACACCATAGCTGGTTGTGAAGGGTTCCTCATGCATGTCCCGATTACACAAAAATATATCATGGACATTTAATGATGGGTAGAAAATATGTTCCTAGTTGGGCTGTTATAAAATTAGTGTAATTGTTAGCAAATCACCTTTGAATACATGCAAGCCATTTTATTAATTAAAAATTCTAAGTAATTACCTAAAAAATGATAAGTGCAAACCAAAATGACGTTTGCCTCTTCCAGTTCTATCGCCCGTTCGGAACCAGGAGAAACCCTTGACGGACTGTCGCTCTTCCGCCCATTTACACAAAAACCAACGCGAAGAGAATCTCAACTCCTGGGCTTTTGACTCCCTTCCATTCCGCCATCCATTTGCACCAAAATTTTGCACAAATAGAGTTTCTACTTCCGCCAGTGGCCGTGTCCGCCGCTTGAGATTCCAGTTTCTTTTTTATTAGTGAGGATTTAGGGCTTTCTGGTAGGTTACGGATTGCTCATCATGATTGTTCTTTTACTCATGTGAGCTGCAGTCACCTCATGAAGCTCCCATTCCAACTTATTCCTCCAAATTGCTATTATGGACAGCGGCGGGTGGATGATACAAGAGATTAAATTCTTAGAAATAGTGGAGGGGGAGGAGAGAGAGGAAGAAACTCTAGAGGGTGGAGGAAGGAGAGAAGAACTTAGAGAGGGAGAGGGAGAGGAATTTTTGAGAGAGAAATGAAACTTCATAATTCATTGCTTTAAAACCAAATACATAAGAAATGTCTATTTATAGGACTCAGGGTGACATACTCATAATTTCATAAGATGCATAAAATATTAAAACACTAAAATATTACGACAAGTCTAATAACTATGACTCAATACACACGACGAGATAATATGATAACTGGCGGAGGACCATAACACAACACTCCATCCGTCCTTCAATTTGATCTTGTCCTCAAGCTCAAACTCCAGTAGGATGTGCGGCTTCTCTGTCTCCTTGATCTCGCGCCAAAATAGCGCCTTCTAGTGTGTCGCGGTGGAATGGGCAGCAAGGTGTAGCAGTGGCGGCGTCGAAAAGGAAATCGGCTGAAGCATTGGATTTGGCTGATCTGGCGGAGTGGTGGTGAGTAGCAATAACAAGGATGGCGGAGGAGCGCCGACTAGCAGCAGGAAGGGATCCGACGGGGTCACCGGAGCCCTGGCCGACAGAAAAGGCAGCGCAACGACCGATGGTAGCGATACGTCAGGGGCCGGCGGAGCAAGAGCAGACCGAGGCGGTGATGGCGGCGGCTGTGGCGGCGACGACGGCGATGGCGGCGGCGGTTGCGGTGGCGGAGGATGTGGCGGCGAGGACGGCGGTGGCTGCGGTGGCGGCGAGGACGGCGGAGGCAGCACAAGCTGTGCGAGCTTGGAGAGTGGGACCAGCAAGGCAGGGGCCAGTGGCAGAGGAGGCAGATCAGCCGGTGGAGTAACGTCATAGTATCCTGATTACTCCAATTGATCAAGCTTGACATTGAAGCGAGACATGGAGTCCTGAAATGACGTCAACCACTTTAGTAGCATCGAGTGGAGGATGTCCACATCTGCGATGCTAAGATTAATGTTCATCAAATTAAATAGGAGATAAAGTTAATTAAAAATAATATGTCGTGGAGGAAAGAAGAACTTTAATACAAAACGAAGAGGTACGTGTTGAAACCAAAAACTTGGTCTCTCGTGAAGTTCGGGGTCCCAAAAGAGGGGTGACCTCACACCTACTACACTCGGGGGAACGTCACGGACCAAAGACTTGAGAAACTAGGAATAGACCCTCGGCTCTAGCGTGGAGGTCCCACCTCACACCCGGAAGACCTTTGAGGTCTCCCCCTCTCTAGCCAATGCTGAGCTAGGTGCCTTGGAGGAAGAAAGTAAGGGAATTCAAGTGATGAAGAAGTGATCCCCTCCAAGGCACCATCAAGGGTCTATTTATAGTTTTTTGGGGATGGCCTGCCAATATCCAACCTCTGTTGCTCTGAAGTTACTGAAATGCCCCCAAATTGGTCTGTCAACAGCCAAATCCCGTTGTTCCAAACATCTAAATGCAGTCTACCAAGGGCAGACCCTCAAGCCGGACGAGTAGGAGACCAGGCCTGGGTGGTACTCGGCGGTCTGGGTGGTACTCGGCGGTCTTGGTGGTACTCGGCGGCCTGGGTGGTACTCGGCGGCCTGAGTGGTACTCGGCGGCCTGGGTGGTACTCGGCGGCCTGGGTGGTACTCGGCGGCCTGGGTGGTACTCGGCGGCCAGGGTGGTACTCGGCTATCAGGGTGGTACTCGGCGGCCTGGGTGGTACTCGGCGGCCAGGGTGGTACTCGGCGGCCTGGGTGGTACTCGGCGGCCTGGGGGGTACTCGGCTGCCTGGGGGGGGGGGGTACTCGGCGGCCTGGGGGGTACTCGGCGGCCTGGGGGGTACTCGGCGGCCTGGGTGGTACTCGGCGGCCTGGGTGGTACTCGGCGGCCTGGGTGGTAATCGGCGGCCTGGGGGGGTACTCGGCGGCCTGGGGGGTACTCGGCGGCCTGGGTGGTACTCGGCGGCCTGGGTTGTACTCGGCGGCCTGGGTGGTACTCGGCGGCCTGGGGGGAGCTGGGCGAGCTCGAGGTTGGGTGACCCCCCGAGGGGGCCGGGGGGAGAAAAATATTTCCTCCCCCTACTAGTATATTTCCAAGGCCAAGCCAAAATTGGCCACCAAGAGTCCAAAATCTCTCAAAAGCTTAAAAACTTATAGTTTGTCTTGCACCTGCCGGGAGGGCCCTACTCTGCGAATACGGGGTTGTACAGTACGGTTTGGAAGAAGAGGGTGCGGTTAGGAGCATACAAGGAATTGAATTTAAAATAAATAAAAAGGAGGGTTTTTTTTGGGGGGGGGGCGTGCGGATGAAATAAAAAAAAGACAGGGATGGAAATTAATAGGGTTGGCATGGCTTGTGTGCGGAAACAGCAGAAAGGCGGAAAAGGAGGGGATGGGAAAGGCGGGGGTGGCGCTGTTGGGTTTGAATCGACCGAGAGGTGCGCCGTCGCTGACGTTATTGGTGTCGCGGAAATCGGCAACGTATGCGGCTCTGGAGGCAGATCCGGAGAAGCCGATGGGGCTGGCTTGCTTTTTCCTACGCATGCTCCTTCTAATATAATCAAAGAAGATTTACAAAAGAGTTGTTTTGGTATATTTCCTTGAGTATTCCTAAAAGATTGTTTTTCAAACTAGCTAATATATTTATTTTGAAATTTCATCAAATCTGTGATATTTCTATAGGACGATTTTTCAGATTTCAAATTACAGTTCTGATTTAAATTTATGCGCCAATAAATAATTTAAACTTGCTTTTTTTACGTCCTAATTACCTAAATCCACCAGACCTTTTATTCAGGGTTTCATTGGATGGTCAACCCGGAAAAAATGAAAATAAATACGAGTGCGCGGTAGAGAAATACATGAAACAAAATAAGTACGAGTGCACGAAAAAAAATACATGAAACGAAATAAATAAGAAACTATGATGGATCGCAGAATGCATCAAGGATGGGCTTGACTGATGTGTCAGGAAGGATGGGAAACGCGATAGGGCTGCACGAGGGAAGAACGGAAGGCGGCTCAGGCGGTGGTTCCAGGAGTCGGCACATGGAGGAGGGGAAACGTGCAGCATCACACCATGCGGGGGCTGGAGTTACACTAGCGTGACCGAAGGACTTCACTTTTCAAAAACCCTTGATATCTCTTCAGTCGGTGGTTGTTCCACTATAAAAAAAGGAGGGGAATCATGTTCAAAGCCTACGTTTATTTCTAGCCGTTGAATTGATACCACCAATTTAATCAAGACTGTCCAAATGCCTCCTATTTGAGTGATAATGCTGTCAAAACTCTTTTATAATCCCAAACCCCCACCAAGCTTTAATTGTTAGGTTATTTCTCTTTATCTGCTAACCCCCTCCAGCACGCCAACTCCCTCCGGTGAGAAAGACCTGTCGAAGGCTAGCTCCTCCCGACAACACGCCGCTGCCACCTCGACTTCCTCGACTCCCATCTCGACTTCCTTGACTCCCGCCTCGACTGTCACCCGTTGATTGATGGCTGTTAACCCTAGCTCTCCTCCAAGGAGCCCCGCCCTCCTCCACCGTCTTTCTACACTCTCTGCACCTCTTCGAGAAGAGAAGTTCCTCTTCGACTGAATACCCTCCCCAGAAAGAAGTTCCTCTTCCTCTACAGAAAACGACATAGGTAAACTCACTTCTTCTTCCACTACCTCAAATCGAGTCCTCACCTCGTCGCTTTAGATCTACCTCAAGCTTCCTCTGTGGTGGAGACCAGCCCACTTCAAGTCGTCGCAAAAGTACCCGAAGGCGCACCCGACCGGACCTTTATCAGCCTTAAGTCTTGCATATCACGTTGTGTTATTTTATAATTTATCGTAAAATGTTTTGTGTTTATGAAATATATATATATATATATATATATATATATATATATATATATATATATATATATATATATATATATATATATATATTTATAAATATATATATATACACGAGCATCTTTGCACGGGCTACTCCCGTGCTCGATGCGTCGCTGCGCCCGTCTATGAGCGGGTTGCGCACGCACCCAAAATCTTTTTTTTCAAAACATATACATATGAGTACTTAAAATGACCGCAAAAATTTTTGAATTAATATTCCTATTTTTATTTTATACAATTTGCAAATTTTAATCTATAAAATTTAATTAATCTCTTCATCTCTCTTTCTTTATCACTCCCCCCTCTATCTCTCTCTCCTTCTCTCTCTCGCTCCCTCTCTCTCCCTCTCCCTCCACTCTCTCTCTCAAATCTCCCCCTCTCATGCGGATCCCTCTCATGCACTCTCTCATGATCCAATGACCAATATTCAATCTATTATATGCCTCCAAATATCTATATTCCCTTATATAAGATATATAAGATTTAAATATTATTAAAAATATATATATATGCATAGTTATATATATATATATATATGCAAATTTATATATATATATGCACAGTTTTATATATATATATATATATATATATCTCCTATCATATAAGGAAATATACATATATTTGCACATACCATATAATCATCCTCCATCCTTGGATCCAAAGGCAGATTTATTCTCATCCACTAGATGCGGAGAGAGAAAGGAATCTTTAGGAGGGAGAGAAATAGGGATGAGGAAATATTAATAGGCCTCTTATACCTACATGAGAGAGAAAGAGAGAGAGGAGAGGGGGAGAGTGTGCGGCTGAGAGAGGGATAGGAAGAGAAAGGGATAGGAAGAAAGAGGGAGGGAGGGAGAGAGAGAAAGGGAGAGAGGGCGTGGAGAGAGAGAGAGTGGGGAGAGAGCGAAATATGTGTTTTGTTGTATTTGACGAGAGAGAGAGAGTTATATAAAATACGTTATAGGGAGGGAGAGAGAGAGAAAGGGAGAGAGAGGGCGTGGAGAGAGAGAGTGGGGGGAGAGAGAAATATGTGTTTTGTTGTATTAGGGGAGAGAGAGTTATATAAAATAAGTTATTATATATATAGGTATATATTGTAAGCTACATGAGAGAGAGGGGGAGAAGAGAGAGAAATAGGCGGTTAGAGAGAGAGAGAAATAGGCGGTGAGAGAAAGAGAAGTGGGCGGTGAGAGAGAGAAGAGAGAGTTATAAATGGGAGAGAGAGTTATATAACAAAAGTTATTATATATATAGGTATATATTATAAGCTACATGAGAGAGAGGGGGGAAGAGAGAGAAATAGGCGGTTAGAGAGATAGAGAAATAGGCGGTGAGAGAAAGAGAGGTGGGTGGTGAGAGAAAGAAGAGAGTTATAAATGAGAGAGAGAGTTTATATTATGTAGATGGCGGAGAGAGAGTTTATCTTATCTTATCTTATCTTATCTTATATATATATGAGAATATAGGTATTTGGAGGCACACCATAGAATGAATATTGGCCATTGGATCATGAGAGAGAACATGAGATTGATTTGGAGAGAGAGAAGAGGGAGAGGGAGAGAGAGGGGGGGAGAGAGAGGGTGGAGTGATAAAAAAGAGAGATGAAGAGAGAAGTAATAAATTATTTTTATAGATTAACATTTGCAAAATTTTATAAAATAAAAATAGGAATAATAATTCATATTTTTTTGCGGTCATTTTAAGTACTCATATGTATATGTTTTTTTTAAAAAAAAATCGGGTGCGTGCGCAGCCCGCTCATAGGCGGGCGCAACCCACAGCGACGCATCGAGCACGGGCCGAATTGGTTGGCGCGGGGCTGCGATTGTCGTTTGCGGCACAGAGCTGGTCAAATGCGGGGACGCGATCGGCGGTTGCGGCGCCAAGTAGGTGAATTGAGTGGAAGAGGGCCCGCTTCTATGCTGCCGAAAGCCGCCCGGAGCATCAAGAACGAGCGAAGCCCGTGTGCAGGCGGGCGAAGCCCGCCTGACGCAGCCGAAGGCCGGTAGAGAGCATCGAGCACGGGCGTAGCCCGTGCAAAGATGCTCGTATATATATAAGTATGTATATAGCTTAGGTTAAAACAGGAGGCCGCTCCCGATGTTTGCACCGTTCCTCTTCCCGGTCCAACCCTGCGCTTCACCCTCCTCGAGTTCCAAAGCCGCAGGAAGCCCAGAAATGGCGGAAGCTTCCGCACGACCACGACGCCTCCTTCAGAGCTTCAACTACCGGCCACGATCCCCGCAATTACGGTCCACAGCCACGACGCCTCAGCCAACTGCCGGCCACGCCTCTTAGCCCGTTCCGCCATGGCCGTGTCTTCCGTGGCAGGGTTTGTTGTATGTGTTTCCTGTGTGAGAGTTTTAGAGAAGATTAGTTACCGTTCTTATGGTGCTTTCTGTAACTGTTAATGTGTGAGTTGTTGGAATTTACATGAGTTGTGTCATTTGAATTTGTTCCAGTGTGGAACGACGTTTGAGGGATTGCTGCTCTGTTGTAGAGTGGTGGCTAAACGAGTTAGAAAATGTAGCTGTAATGAATTTATTGATAGTTGTTGTTGATTTTCTGTGTTGTCCATAGAAAGAGAAGATGAACAGTGAAAGAAATAATGTTAATGTTTGCCTTTAGTGAATTAAAGGTCAAACCTGCTGTTTAAATGTTTCTCTAAACAACTAATAGAGTAGTTCTATCTTTTTTGTGTGTGAGAATTCGCGGAGGCACCGCGAGTGTTTGAGATTTAGTGGAACCACTTCGAGTGTGAGAGCGAGTGAAACTTAGGTTGTTTAGTTTGTGGCTCCCTTTCTCCGTTGAGTGATTCCGTGAAATCACTTTCGTGAGAGAGTGAGCGAAATTTTTCCTTGGTGCTCGTGTGCGATAGCAGCCGACCTCAGAGCGGGAGATCGAAGGTGACGAGACGTTTTTCGCATGATCGTCATTGACTTCGAATACAGAAGACGCCTCTTCCGTGGGTAATTGTTTCTATCTTTTCCTTTGTGTGTGCCTCAATATTTTCTCGTAGGATAATAGACTATTTGTTGGGTTTTCGCCCGAGTGTTGTCAGCAAACGCTACGTCGAAAACTCCAAACGGAAACGTCTTTGGAGTTCACGATTTCCGTTTTGCTACGACAAGGAGAACAGAACGAAAGTTACGAACTTCCTTCCCAGATTTAAATTTGAACCATTTTATTAAGAAAAATCATTTTAAAAACAAACTAGCAAATTTGTGCTCTACAAAGAATTTAGTTGCTTCATTTTTAAAGTTCCTGCGAATTTCACTCAATTTTCATTGCGTACATTTCATCGAAAATTACATGCATTAGGGTTTCCTAGAAAAGTAGACAGGCGCGCAAACCCTACATGCCGTCCCTCATCAATTTGGTATCATAACAGGTTTCGAGATTTGTCTAAGTTTTGAGATCAGTCCTGCGTAGAATAGGAACCCGCATAGTATTTAAAAAAAATCAAAAAAAAAGTTCTTTTAAGCATATTTATACATTTGCAGTTATTTATCTGTTTGCATGCAATTGTGTAGTGATAGATTAATGAGTATGAGTTCACAACGCCACAATTCACGAACAAAGTGTAGCTCTTATATATAGTCATGGCTTTAGTAGTTTTATTAATTGGCGTAAAAATAATAATAGTATTTATGTACTCAATAGGCAATTAATCATTTTTATGATACAGTTCAGAAAGTTCTTCATTTTCTGCGGGGGTTGAGTTTTGATTGAGTACTCCTCCAGATTTTATACATTTTTGGCTCATCCAAAGTTTTGGTTGAGTTTTGGGAGTTTTCGTTGAGTTTTTGTTGGTTTTTGCCTCACCTCGCCGCCCATGCGCTACGAATACTTTCATTACTGTTAAGAAAATCAAACTATATTGTGTTATCTCAGTTACACCGCAGCTCTATCCTGCAAATAATCCTCCATGGCCTGATTGATTTCTTTTACTCATGCTTCATTCTGTTTTTTTAAGTGGTTTGATTGGTTAGATTTTCTTGAAAATTTGAACAATTAGATGAGGCCTAAAATGAACCAAGCAAAAAATAATATTGTGATGAGTTATGTATATACGCATATTTTCTCAATGCTTTAGATCCAGTTTGCTGGGATACTGTCGTGGTTGTAGGCTTCAATGCTATGTTTTTAATTTGTGGCAAGCCAAAATATTGTGCATTAAAATAGCTTCCTTTTGTTCAATCATGTTCAAATTTCCTTCGGGATGGATTGATTCCTTTTACTCATGTTTCAAACTGAACCAAAACTTTACTAAACTAGATGGCGGAGATTTTCATTCTGTTTTTTGAAAGATGATTTGATTGGTTAAATTTTCTTGAAAATTTGAACTACATGGCATAGAATTAACCGAGTGAAAAAATAATATTACGGTCAGTTATGTATATATACATGTCTGGTGACTGACGGATTTAGAAAATTAATAATGAAAGTGCACTAATTGATAGAGAATGCACACAATTTTTTTTTGAAAATATCACTGAATTTAAAAAGTTTTAACATGAGAGGCCAAACATCAATTTCCTTCAAAAAAATTTTAATATTTCAATTTTATCGAAATTGTTTCTCTTTTATCTGGCCACCATTTTTGACGTATAAGTAGTCAAAATTCATTGCCTCGACAAGAGCAATCCAAATACACTAATCATTTTGAAGAATAATGGGATGCCAGTGTCCCTCGGGCCCCCCTCTGAATCCGCCCGTCTGATGAGGGCAAAGCCCGCCGTTGCCAGCCGAGTACTGTGGCGCATAGTCATAGGGGCAGAGTCCCGTGTCGGGCACTCGTGTGTGTGCCTAAATATATATATATCAAAATAAATTCCAACAGGCAAAAAAATATAAGTCATTAAATTTGTGTCCACGGAAAATTAGTTTTTTTACTTAGATGAAGTGAAATGTAACTTTAATAATATACCACTCATCTGAATGTAAGCAACCGAACCTATCCCCAAAGTAGGGGGGAAATCAACAAAATATTCATGAAATCCTCACAATTCCAGCGGCAACCTGCATGTGTGAGAAACACACTCTAAATGCAGAACCTCAAAACTATAATCAGGCGTGCGTTTGCTAATTAGTACTGCATCTTGGAAACCGTGACCTTCACTGCAAGACAATTTCCCCTAAAATGAGCTCCACACCGCCCACTAGAAGTTAAAGGGCTGGCAACAAAAATAACACTTAATTTGATGGAAAAAAACAACCCAAAGATAATTCTTGGAAAAACCAACAAAGCAAAAAAAAGCCATGTGGTCTACAGGATTGCAAGAACATATCAAATAAAATCATCAAATTCCTCCACTTTGAGCAACATTGGGGAAAAAAAGTGTGTTCTTTCCCAACATTGACAGCACAACAGACCACAGCTAGATCACATACCTCCCTCCCATGCCCAGGGACTCGAGAATTTTCCTAACAATATCAAATTGCTAAGAAATATAAAAGAAATAAACCTAAAATTACATGGATAACATGCAACATAAGAAAAAGGCAGCCCCGTGCCCATCAGCATCCCAGCGCAGCTAGGAAGGATCCTGGAAACAGACCCAGTACAAGAAAGAGTAAAATGTCGGCGCAAACCTTATCATGCATTTTGGCAAGAAGCTGCTTCTAGGACTCGAACTCAAAAACCCATGCCCTTAAATTAAGGCTACAAAGCAGCAACACCTCAGCAGATGCGGCGGGGCAATAATGCCTCCCTTGACATTAAAAAAAAGGAATGAAAAAAAAAAGAAAAAAAAAAAGCACTGCTCAAAATAGTTGAACAACCTTCGGACCCCCCATCTACACTACACTACCGAATGTAGAAGGAAACATTGAAAGTAGAGCATAAATCATTAGACAATAATAATCTAAAGCAACAATGATAAAGTTCTGCAAAATACAACATTATGGGGAGTAAAGTACTTGATCCAGCAAATGACACAGCACGCTTCTTAAAATAATAAAAAAAAGCAAATAAGAACTATAGTAAAAATAGAAGAACCGAGCTCCAACGAGTTTCCTAGTTAGCAGAATTGATGGGGAAAAAAAAAACAACGGAGCAAAACACTTTAAGACCACAAAGGCAACCACCAACCCATTAGTCGACCTCCTCCATCTTGCTCTCCTCCGCATCTCCTTCTTCCAGGGAAGGCATCTCAGCATCCCCATCGGCCGCCGCTTCGTCCTCGTCAATGCTCAGGCCCAACTTCAGCATCCTGTGAATCCTGGTGCCAAACGTGTTCGGGTCATCGAGGCTGAACCCGGACGTGAGCAGCGCGGTCTCGAAGAGAAGGAGGACGAGATCCTTGACAGACTTGTCGTTCTTATCTGCGTCCGCCCTCTTCCTCAGCTCCTCCATTATCGGGTTCTCGGGATTGATCTCCATCGTCTTCTTGCTGGACATGTAGCTCGACATGCTCGAATCCCTCAGTGCCTGCGCTTTCATTATGCGCTCCATGTTCGCAGTCCACCCGTACTCGCCGGTGACCAAGCAGCAAGGCGAGTCGACGACTCGGTCAGACACCACAACCTTCTCTACCTTGTCACCCAGCACGTCCTTAATTACCTTGCACAAGCCCTCAAACTTCTGCTTCAGCGTTTCCTGTTTCTTCTTCTCGTCCTCAGACTCGTCGATCTTCAGCCCCTCCTTCGTCGCAGACACCAGCTTCTTGCCCTCGAATTCCTTGAGCTGCCCGACGGCATACTCATCGATGGCATCGACCATGTAGAGGACCTCGATTCCTTTCCTCTTCAGCTTCTCAAGGAAAGGAGAGTTCTCAACGGCCTTCTTGCTTTCGCCGGTAATGTAGTAGATGTCGTTCTGCCCCTCCTTCATTCTCGTTACATAATCCTTGAGACTAGTGAGCTCATCACCGCTCTTAGTGGAGTGGTACCTCAGGAGTTCGGCAAACTTCGCCCTGTTTTGCGTGTCCTCGTGAATGCCGAGCTTCAAGTTCTTGGAGAACGACTCGTAGAACTTGTTGTAGTCCTCCTTGTTCTCGGCAATCTCGAAGAAGAGCTCGATGCATTTCTTGACAAGGTTCTTCCGGATGACCTTGAGGATCTTGTTCTGCTGGAGGGTTTCGCGGGAGATGTTGAGGGGGAGGTCCTCGGAATCGACAATGCCTTTTACGAAACTCAGGTATTCAGGAATGAGTTCTTCGCAGTTGTCCATAATGAAGACACGGCGAACATAGAGCTTGATGTTGTTGGGTTTCTTCTTGGTGTCGAAGAGATCGAACGGAGCCCTCTTCGGGACAAAGAGGACAGCCTTGAATTCAAGCTGGCCCTCCACAGAGAAGTGCTTGACGGCAAGGTGCTCTTCCCAGTCATTTGTGAGGCTCTTGTAGAAAGCTGCGTACTCCTCCTTGGTTATCTCCTCCGGTTTCCTCATCCAGATTGGTTTTTGTTTGTTGACTAGAGACCATTCGTGAGAAACCTCCTTGATTTTCTTCTTTTTCTTTTCTTTCTCTTCCTTCTCTTCATCAACATCTTCGACCTTGCCTTCCTCGGCATCCTTCTTTTCATCCTCGTCCTCATCATCAGAAATTTCCTTCTCTGTGGTCTTCTCAGTCCACAGGGAGATGGGGTAGCTGATGAATTCTGAGTGCTTCTTGACCAAGTCCTTCAGGCGACGCTCCTCCAGATACTCCAACTGTAACCAACAAAAATTTGTAAAATAATTAAAGCTACCTGGAAACTTTCAAAAACATGCATGAAAACACAAGTATGCATAATAGAACGGAGGTACTCTCAACAAGAAAAAACTTGCAATACATAAATTAGCACTGACACTAGAGCAGATGCTCAGAAAAGGCAGGCCAAAGAGGAGTCGTGAAATGCTGTATTTTTCACTATAGGCTAAATGACATACATGCAAGAAATCAATAAACTGAAGTGTGATTGCGGACCAAAGGCAATCCAAAAGAAAATACACAATTTTGGATGGAAGCACAGACAAGACAAGAATTTCACGCAAAAAAAAGATGTTTTCTTCAACAAAGAGAGAAATTTAAATAAGAAACCTTGTTCAAAAATACATAGAGATATAATTCAATTATCTAAAGACTGGTGATGAAAATTACATTGCGATGTTCATATATAATTAGATACAAGAGCTATAATTTCAACATGAAAACAAGCAGTTTAATCAACATGACATGTTTTGTGCTCAAGACGATGCTCAGAAATGAAAGAATGAAAAAATGAAAATAAACATGAAATAGAATGATATAGTCATATTAAAATTTACAAAATTATAGCCTTTTGGAGCACTAACTAAAATGGAGAGAAGGGGATGAAGAATGATGTTGCTATAAGGGCACAGGCTAATCACAACTAAATTATACACAAAGCTCAAATATTTATATACCGGCATGCTTTAAAGCAAGTAGCACCAAGACGCAAAGTAATCCTGGAGCCTAGGCACAAAGCTCAAGGCATAGGCTCAATTATGTTTCTCAAAAACTACATCATGAAAAAAAAATTATTGAATTCTTACAATAATTCTTTTTTATTTTGAAAAATAAAAATTTTAAAAGCTAAAAATCAACTCATGAGCGGATAATATGCAACAAATGCGTAAAAAAGTCGCAAAATAGCACAATAATTCCCTTTAACAACTTAGTGGCACGCCTTTAACAAAACAAGGTAATCATTAAGATCATATTTAATGCTAGGCACTGAGTAAGTTTCGTAAAAACTACATATGTAAAAATTATTGAATTCTTACAATAGATTTTTTTAAAAAAAAATTAAAAAAAGAATTAAAGCTAAAACCTCACTTCGTGTGAATTTTATAGTTCAAAGGCATAAAAAAGAGTATAAAGGCACAATAATCAAGCATGGTGAGCCTGGAGTCTAAGGCACAATGAGGCGTACCTTTAACAACTTAGTGGCATGCTATTGGAACACCAAACTAAAATCAATGTGGTCATTATGATCATATTTAAATCTTGACACTCGATTATGTTTCTCAAACACTACAAGCAAAACTTATTGATTTCTTAAAAAAATTCTTCCTTTAAAGCCGAAATGTCACTCATGTGAGTCTTTGATGCTTCAAAGGTGCAAAAAGGCGCGATCATCTAAGCCTGACGAGTCTGAAGTCTAAGGCACCACGCAAGAGGAATAGCTTTAAAAACTTAGTGGCATGCTATTGGCACATCAAACTAAATTATTTTCATGAAATTGCATTGAAGGATTCCGAAGCTTAATTTTTAAACCCAAACATCCATGAATCAAAAAGCCCTTCGCCTCAAGAAGAAGGCTAAAATGTATGTCTTATGATGGAAGAACTTGTTCATCTTAGAGGGACTTACAACTCAAAATATTTTTGAATTATCACATAATTAACAGGGAAGTGTTATCAACTCTATCATCTCATAAATAAGAGGGAAATGTAATCCAAACATCATCCACATGATCATAAAAATTATCTCAAGCAGACGAGAGAATGGACATGGATCAGAACAATCCCTATTTTGCAAACAAAGAAATTGCCTCAAAACATAAATTGTGTTTTGGGACAGAGTGAGTTTGCTTCATTGTTATACCAATTAAAGATTTAAACAGAGAATTATGGGATATGCCACTATAAAGGGCTCAAGTTATCACATGGCTCTGGTAACAAAGTAGGTCAGATCCATGGAGTGTACATGGCTTAAATTCCATATTAGTAATGTAATGTTAGCTATGTTTGTATTGAATTGTTTTCAGTATGCTAACATATTCTATGTGATGAAGCAGATCATGAGAAAGAAACGAAACAGAGGTTACTGAAAATGCAGAAAATAACAAAAAAAACATATGGATATTATAAAAACAACTTCGCCCCATGAATTAAAGGAGGCAAAAATGTACGAATAATCCATCATGGGAGAAAAATAAACTGGTTTATTACCAGCAAGCCTGAAACTTCGGAAGGATCGGGCTGCTATAGGACAGGAATATAATGATACATATAGCGGGCAGTGGCGTCCAGAATTTTTTTAATCGCATTAAATGACTGCACTTGATAAGCTATGGATGGTGAGAACCGGCAAAGGAAACTCCTTGTGAACGCACGGCAGGAGGATCTCTACACAACAATGCCCAACAGAGAGAACTAAAAGAGAGATGTGGCAAAGTGCTCCGCAGCATAAAGTACCAGGCGGGTAGCAGCAAGAACAAGGAGGTTGGTCGTGGGCAATCAGGCTGGGGTGCAGGTAGTGGGTTCAGAAATAAAAAAGTAGGAAGATTTATGATGTTTATTTAATAATTTACAAGTGAGCAAATAAGATTGGTATGCTTATTTATAACACAACTCAAAATGAACTACCAAAGCAAACAATATGGAACGTGAGGATTAAAATGTATACAACATGAATTAAACCAAGTCAGTATTAAATGAAGAATATAAACTAGCCTCTGAACTTACTAATATAATACATTTAGGAGAATGGGTATGATCACAGAAAGAAAATAGTGGAAAATTAAGATCCAACACAGAAACACTAGCTATTGAGAGAAACAATGAAATTAATCACTAAAACTATGTAACAAATGAACTTTAGAATTCAATTAAGACATTGTCATTGAATAATAATGATGATTACTGTAAAATAATGAAAACTGAAACAGCAGAACTGCTACTGCGATTCGAACATTAAGAAAAAATACAAATCTGTGATAAGATTAGGATCAGTGATGTGCTCTTTACAATTAAAGAAAAAATAAAATGCACAATCCTAAGTTGTCAATGATATAATAATAATAAATCCATAATCCAGATCACTTCTTATTCATTAGGGTAAAGACAATTGAACGATTAGATTTTAATGAAGTTCAATGTATGAAAATAACGTGAAAATTTCAATGAATATGGCCATCTCAAATCATTCAATCTATATACAATAACAATCAAACAAATGAGAATTAGTTTTTCTACTGTTATTCAACTAAAATCTTCATATAACCTTAAGAAAATAATTTATAAACAAACTAGTTTACCTGATCCTCTTTGAGGAAGAGAACGATCTTGGTTCCCCTGCCAAGATTTTCACCAGATGAATCCCTTGTCACAGTGAAAGACCCTCCAGCCTGTGATTCCCACACATACTGCTCGTCATCGTTATGTTTGGTCGTCACTATGACTCTCTCCGCAACTAGATAAGCCGAGTAAAACCCAACACCGAACTGTCCGATCATACTGACATCGGCCCCTGCAGCAATGGCCTCCATAAACTCCTTCGTGCCAGACCTAGCGATGGTGCCGAGATTGTTGACGAGATCGGATTTTGTCATCCCGATCCCGCTGTCGATGATGGTCAGCGTGTTGGTCGATTTGTCCGGCACGATGTGGATGAAGAGCTCCGGCTGGCTTTCCAGTTTACTCTTATCCGTCAAACTTTCGAACCGGATCTTGTCCAGAGCCTGTGAGAAACAAATCCAAAAGTAAACCAGACGCGCAAAACAGGTAAAAGAAGGGAAGTATTTCGTTCGCTTTTGTGATCGGAAAAGATCGACTCACATCGGAAGCGTTGCTGATAAGCTCGCGGAGGAAGATCTCCTTGTTGGAGTAGAATGTGTTGATGATGAGACTGAGAAGTTGGTTGATCTCCGCCTGGAAGGCGAAGGTCTCTGTGTCGGAGGCCATCTCTGGTTGCTGGAAGGGCGAAGGCTGCGGCGATGAAATGGAGAGAAGCGGAGCGGGGGAAAATTAGGGTTTCCTACGCCTCGAGGCAGCGGGGCTATTAATAGGGCAGAGGCGAGGGATTCTAGAACTTTCGCCCGTGGAAAAATCGAGAACAATTGGCCGTCGATGTGTGATTTCTGATCCGGCCAATGGTCCATAATTAACCGATTTAATTTTTTTTGAATAATGAAAATTTAACTTTGGATCTAATTTTCTGATTTCTCAAATGATGGGACACAAATTAATTCATTTATATATAAATGACGGTTGTCTATATATAGACCGAAAATTTTCATTGTTTTAGGGTTTTTTTTCATATTATTTATACAAATGAATTTAAAGCCTTATTTCCCAATAATAATAATAATAAATCTCATTCCAAACCTAGCAGCTACCCGCCCGCTTTTGTGATACCCCTCCGGTTGAAATCAAAAACTTGGTTCACGTGGAGTTTGGGGTCTCAAGAAAGGGGTGACCTCACACCTACTACACTCAAGGGAACGTCACGGACCCAAGGCTTAGGAAAATAGGAACAGACCCTCAGCTCTAGCGTGGAGGTCCCACCATACACCCGGAAGGTCACAAGAACATTTTCCCTCCCTCACCAATGGCTGAGCTGGGTACCTAGGAGAGCTCTCACACTCTACCAAGGAGAAGCCTAAGGAGGAGGAAGCCAGAAAAACTCATTTTCTCTAAAGGTACTCAATGAGGTCTATTTATAGTTTTCCCGAGCCTGAGGACCAAAAGGTCAGAAATACCCCTAGAACAAAAAGGTCATGAACCAATAGAAAACATCCACACTGGGGGGTAAAGAGGTAACTCCACCCCGGGGGGCACAACGATAAAAAGCATGGCCATAAGAGGTCTAAGGGTGAACGGAGGCTAAATCATGCCCCTCACCCCCCCCCCCCCCCCCCGGACACTCGAGGCGAGGCTTCTTCAGGGGTTAAACCACGCCGAAGAACTGGGAGCCGGGGGTGAGACCTCGGCTGTACACCCTGTGTTCGCTGAAGGGACTCAGGCCAGTAGACGGGCCAGCCCTCGGCCGCCCTCCGACCCGCGCCTCTCCCAGGCGGGTCGCCCTCCGACCCACGCCTCCTATGCGGGCCAACCCGGCTCGCCTCTCCTAGGTGAGCCAGCCCTCGGCCCGACCCCCGGCTTGCCTCTCCTAGGAGAGCCAGCCCCGGGCCCAACCCGGCTCGCCTCTCCTAGGCGGGCCAGCCCTCGGTCAGCCCTTAGGTCAGGCACGTACTCACCTTGAGCAGAGCAGAAGTGGCGAGCGTCAGCTTCATCGAGCACTCGCCGCCTCGGGCGAGTGGAGGTATCAGAGGGCCACTCGCCCAGCCTTTTCTTAAAGGTTTTGTTAGCTCCCTCATATCTTTGGCGTTGAGTGATGTCGTTCCACTCAACGCTCTCGGCGCCCTCCTAGCTTTGGCGTTAAGTGATGTTGTTCCACTCAACGCTCTCGGCGACCTCCTGGCTTTGGCGTTGAGTGATGTTGTTCCACTCAACGCTCTCGGCGCCCTCCCGGCTTTGGCGTTGAGTGATAATTCTCCACGCAACGTCCTTTGGTCTTTTGGCTCCCGCCTGGTGTAAGCAGGCCGACTCGAACTCGCCCTAGAGGGTGTTCGGCAAGCAGTAGGCGAGTAGGGCCAACCGGGCCCGCACTCACTAAAAAGCCAAGAAGGAGCGGCGAGTGCCCGCTCCACTAAGCACTCGTCGCCCCGGGCGAGTGGGTATTTTTGAACGACCCGCCCAGTGACCTATGATGTGTTTTCACCATTCTGCTCCCGCTGGCCTGCGCATAACCAGTTAGAATAGCGGCGTTGCGCTATTAGCAGACCCGATTGGGCTGTATATAACAGGTCAGGATAACGGAGTTTGACTGTTGGCAGGCCATCCCAAGGGACTTTCAGTAATTTCAGGTCAGTAGAGGTTAGTTATTTGCAGATCACCGTCAGAAATCTATAAATAGGACCCAAGGGGTACCTCAGAGGGGAGGGCTACTAATCTCTGAGTCTTCTAGCGCCTTCTGAGGTACCTTAGCCCGACATTTGGCTAAGGAGGGGAAGCGCTCTAAGATCTTCCGGGTGTGTGGTGGGACCTCCGCACCGGGCCCTTGGTCTAGTCCTTTGCTCTTCTTTCCTTATTGTTTTCCTTGTAAGAGTGAAGTAGGTGCGTGATCACCCCTTCCCCAAAGGTGAACTCCACAAGAGACCGATTTTCGGTTTCAACATTTTGGTGCGGTGAGCGTGGAGCGTGGTTAGCATAGAAAACCTTCAGCGAGCTCAATGACTGGAGGAGACGGGCAAGGATTGGACAGGACCGACTCGCTACCCCCTCCCTCTCTCGCCACCCTGGGGATGCTCGAGGAGTTCAGGCAGGAGGTGTTCGGCATGGTCCGATTCACACTCGGCGTGCGTGCCGAGAGCTCGACTCCGGCGATTCCGATTCTCGCGGATCCAGCACTCAGCGAGGTTGCTCCAGCCAGGCGAGCAGGGAAGTAGGTCGCCGATGAAGACCGGGGAGCCGAGCTCCCCAGGCGAGTGCTCTTCCCAGGTTCCGGGAGAGGTGGCCAATTCGGCGAGTTGGGGGTGCGAGACCCTCTGGCTCGCCTAGTGGGGGGAGATAGCCCCTTTAGCGAGTTGGTCTCCTCTGCACCATTTCCGGATGGGTTCAAGGAGCCTGAGATGTCCTACTACACCGGGAAGGGAGACCCGGTCCAGCACATCCAGTGGTTTGAGGACGTGGTCTCGATCCGGCAGATGTCGAATGGCTTCAAGTGCAGGCTCTTTGCCATGACTCTGAAGGAGAAGGCCAGGGATTGGTTCCACCAGCTGCCGGCCAGCTCCATATACTGATTCAAGGACCTCCGTCGGGGGTTCATGTTGAGGTTCACAACTTTGAAGAGGAGGAAGAGGGAGTCGGAGTCCCTATTCTGCATCAAGCAGGGGGTGAATGAGACCCTGGGGAGCTACGTCGATCGCTTCTTGGAGGAGGTCACCCTGGTTCAGGAGATGACGGGCCACACTCTGATGATGGCCTTCACCCTAGGGCTGCAGTAGGGTTTCTTTCGAATGGAGTTGAAGAGGATTCCCCCCTCTCCTACGAGGAGTTGATGGAGAGGGCGACGAGAGACGTCGACGGGGAGGCGTCGAACCCAGAGTTTGCCCGGAGGTTGGCCAGGTGGGCTACAGAGGAGGAGAGGCCCAGAGGAGGCAGAGGTCAGGAGGAAAGGAAAGCTGAGCCTCGGCAGAGGGAGCAGCCACAGCAGCAGCCGCAACAGCAGCCCAGGTGGGGGTGCCAGGAACCAAAACATCGGCTAGGATGGAGGCCCGAGTGGCAAGAGCAGGGGGTGAGGCGAGGGTTCCGTGGAGGGGACTACCGCCAAGGAGGCTAGGGCCAGTTCGATCCTCCAGGTGGGAGGCAGGGCTAGAGGCCACCCCTCCCCGATCAAGAGGAGGCTATGGCCATAGCCATGGGGAAGAGGAGAAGAGCAACGCGGAGGATAAGAAGGGAAGTTAGGGTAGAGTTACCCTACTGTGACTTCCATCGGGAGGAAGGGCACGCCACGACCACGTGCCCGGAGTTCCTTGAGATGAGAGGAAACAGGGAGCAGCAGCAGCAACAAGACCGTATGGGATTGCTGATTGAGGAGGTCCTGCCTCGGGTAGAGGAGGATATGTGCGAAGACCGGGCAGATGTGGGAACCCGGGGAGGGATCGGAGCAATCCATGAGGGGGGGATCGAGGCTTTCTGAAGGGCAAGCCTCCACACCATGTACCGATAGAGCGTTGGCTCCACATCCCAGACCCCGCCCCCGGAATAAAAAAATAACCTTCACGGTCAAGGACATGCCGGGTAATGAGGATCCCTTTTGCGATGCGCTGGTCATCCAGATGGCCATCGAAGATTTCACCGTCTCTCGGATTCTCATCGACAATGGGAGTTCAATCAACGTCATCTTCAAGAAGGCGTTTGACGCGATGAAGGTGGAGGCCAGGAGGGTGTTGGCCTCGGATGGGCCCCTGTTTGGATTCTCGGGAAAGGAAGGAAGTCGAAGGAGGGGTAGGACTTCATGTCTCTCTGGGAGGGCAGTCCCGCAATTGCAAGTTCGTCATTGTGGACGCCCTTAGCAACTATAACGCCTTCTTCGGGAGGCCCCTCATTAATGTCTTCCGCTGCGTCCCCTCATCCTTCCACAAATTCCTAAAGTTCAACATCGAGGGGGTCCATGTCCGGGTCCGCGGAGACCCTAAGATAGCAAGGGAGTGCTATGTCACCGCCGTAAACTCCATCTCATGGCAGGAGAGTGCCGAAAAGATGGGACGGAGGATGGAGGAGGCAGAGCAGGAGGCTGGCCCGGAGGAGATGGAGATGGAGGAGAGTCGCGCCCAGAAGGAGTAGGTGAAGGAAGTTTCGGAGCTGGCCGAGGCAATGGCCGTGGAGGAAGCCGAGAAAGAGGTCCTCTCCCCCGGAGGGGGGGGGGGGATGATGAAGAATGGGGGGAGCAGTCTCGTCTGGAGGCGGCGGAAGAGGTGGTGGAGATGGAGGTTCTCACCCTCGGAGGCAGGGTGGAGAAGGTTCGCGTCAGCGGGGGGATGACCCCGGAGGCCCAAGGCCGGATGCTGGAGTGCATCCAGAAGAATGTAGACACCTTCGCTTAGAGCGCTGTAGAGAGGCCAGAGATCGACGCCGACGTGGCCTGCCATCGCCTCAACCTGGATTCGGAGGCTCGCCCCATCCAGCAGAAGAAGAGGTCCACAGCGGACAGGTTGGCCGAGCCGATTTGAGAGGAGGTGGCCAAGCTCCTTAAGGCCGGTTTTGTATCCGAGATCCAATACCCCGGCTGGGTCTCTAATGTTGTAATGGTTAAAAAAGGAGACGGCTGGTGACATTTGTGCGTTGATTTTTCCCTTCTTAATAAA
Organism: Platanthera zijinensis; assembly: GCA_039513925.1. Lineage (NCBI taxonomy): Eukaryota > Viridiplantae > Streptophyta > Magnoliopsida > Asparagales > Orchidaceae > Platanthera > Platanthera zijinensis. The sequence goes on along the minus strand of CM077078.1, from coordinate 5,129,162 downwards.
TCATGCCCAAAGGATTGTTATCCCTTGCCTCAGATCGACGCGCTGGTTGATTCAGCTGTCGGTTTTCCTGTAATGAGTTTTTTAGGTGCATTTTCAGGTTATCACCAGATCAGGATGCACCCTCCCGACATCAAAGATGTCTCTTTCATCATTGGGGATGGGTGCTACTGCTACAAAATGATGCCCTTCAGGCTAAAGAATGCAGGGGCGACCTATAAAAAGATGATCGATAGGGTCTTCTGAGAACAGAAGGGAAGGAACTTAGAAGTGTATGTTGACGACCTCATGATAAAGAATCGAGACGGTGACTCTCACCTCCAGGATTTGGAGGAAATTTTCGCCACCCTACGCAAGTATAAGATGAGGCTGAACCCCTTGAAGTGCATCTTCGGGGGGAGCAAGGGCAAATTTCTGGGCCATCTTCTCACCCCCGCAGGAGTAGAGCCCAATCCCAACAAGGTCCGGGCAATTATGGAGCTGGGGTCGCCTCGGAATGCCAAGGAGGTGCAGCGATTGACAGGGAAACTGGCAGGGTTGAGCAGGTTCCTCTCCCGGGCCGGGGAGAAGTGATCTCCCTTCTTCAAAACCTTAAGAGGAGGCTAGAAGTTCGAGTGGACCTCAGAGTGCGAGGAGGCATTCAAGGCCTTGAAGAGGTAGCTGACTCAAGCCCCCTGCTCCAGGGCCAAAGGAGGGGAGGACCTATTCTTATATCTAGGGCTCGGGGCGGAGGCCCTGAGCTCTGTATTAGTTCGGGAAGAGGGGAAGAAGCAGCTCCCAATTTATTATGTGAGTAGGGTGTTGAGGAAGGCCGAGCTCCGCTATCCTATTCTGGAGAAGCTGACCTTCACTCTAATCATCTAAGCCCGGAGGCTCCGGCCTTACTTCCAGGCACACTCGATCCGAGTGGTGACTGACCACCCCCTCCGCAACATCTTCGAGGGGGTGGAGCATTCGGGCAGATTGGCTAAGTGGTCGGTGGAGTTGAGCGAGTTCGATATCTCCTTCGTCCCTCGCCTCTTGATCAAGGCCCAAGTAATGTGAGAGGACTTAGCGCTACCAACTGCACCAAAAGACCGGCCTGAAGGTCAAAGGCGCATACTAATCTTTATATCAAAGATTTTGACTGGGGACGGGGCAGCCAGTTAAGCCATTACCGCATAGCACCGTAGCGCGGGGGCGATTCCGGACCGCAGCCCCAACAATCCCCCCCGGAAACGACCCTGGGGTTTCGAACCCGTACCCCGCATCTCCACCAATTGAGAGGACTTAGCGCTACCAACTGCACCAAAAGACCGGCCTGAAGGTCAAAGGCGCATACTGATCTTTATATCAAAGATTTTGACCGGGGACGGGGCAGCCAGTTAAGCCATTACCGCATAGCACCGCAGCGCGGGGGCGATTCCGGACCGCAGCCCCAACACAATGACCGACTTTCTAGCTGACTATATGGTCGAGGTGGTAGAGGAGGAACTCACTCGCCCGGTTCCTTGGAAGGTCATGGTGGACGGTGCTTCGGGGGGATATTCCCTGGGGGCGGGGGTCATCTTGGAAAGTCCCTAGGGAATAAGGATTGAGCAGACAGTGGTAGTACATTTCCCCATCACCAACAATCAGACCGAGTACAAAGCTGTGATTGCGGGTCTGCTCTTGGCCAGGAAATTGGGGGTGAATGATGTAGATGTCCTCACTGACTCCATGGTGGTGGCTTCCAAAATTAACGAGGAGTTCGAGGCGAGGGAGCCGACTTTGTAGCTCTACTTGGCAAAGGTAAAGGGAGTCATCGGCACCCTCCAGTCTTTCTCCATTCGATACGTGCCTAGGGAGGAGAACGAGCAGGTAGATCAACTGGCAAAGCATGACCCCCGGGTGGGGGGTACCATCACAGATCTCTTCCGCCCATCCATCGAAGAGGGGGAACTGATGGAGGTGGAGCAGCACCCCTCGTGGATGGACCCATTCGCGACTTTCTTGTCCACCGGGGAGTATCCTGAATGGCTAGATAGAAGGAAGCTCAAGTACAAATCTGCGTACTACCTCATGCGCGATGGGCAGCTGTACCGAAAGAACCTTTCAGGAATGTTGGCGCGTTGTGTGGGCGAGAGGGAGGTCCCGAGGATCTTGGAGGAGGTCCACTCCGGGGAGTGTGGGAGCCACTCTGGCAGTCAGACGTTGGAAGGAAGGATTGTCAGGCATGGGTACTTCTGGCCGACCCTGGGCCAAGACGCGGCCAAGTTCACGAAGGAGTGTCATAAGTGCCAACTGTTTGCCCCCTCCAGCTGCAACCAGCCCAGCGCCTCAGGAGTATCACATCGCCCTGGCCATTTGCTATCCGGGGGATGGACTTGGTCGGACCCTTTCTCCAGGCCAATGGCCAGAGAAGGTTCTTACTAGTTATGATTGACAATTTCTCTAAGTGGTTGGAAGTTAAAGCTCTGGCCAAGGTGACCTCCCAAGTCATCAGGAACTTTGTTTGGGGGGAGATCATTTGCTGACACGGACTGCCCCAGGCCATCGTTACGGATAATGAGCCTCAGTTTGCTAGTGTCGAATTCATCAGCTTCTGTGAGCAGCTCGGGATCGATCTCAGGTTCGTCGCGGTCCATCACCCAAGGAGCAATGGGCAGGTGGAGGCGGCGAACAAAATCATTGTCAACCTCCTCAAGAAGAAGGTAGAGAACTTGAAAGGGAGCTGGGTGGAACAGCTTCCCTCGGTCCTCTGGGCCCTCAGGAACACACCCAACACGGCCATAGGAGAGACCCCCTTCAAGCTTTCCCATGGGTGCGAGGCGGTGATCCCAATAGAGTTTGAGGTCTGAACGCCTCGGGTGGTCGAGGCAGGAGAAGGCAGGGAGGAATAGAGGCCCAAGAATGAAGAGAAGCTACGGCTCTCCCTCGATATGGTTGAGGAGCTGCGAAACCTCTCTGCCATCAGGTAAGAGGAAGTGAAAAGAAGAATGGTCAAGTATTTTGACAAGCACGTCAGAGTCAAACAATTCACGGAAGGAGACTTGGTCTTAAGGAAGGTAGATGCCGCAGGGAGGTCAGCAGCAGTTGGGAAACTCAGCCCCAATTGGGAAGGGCCATATATAGTGCAGGAGGTCCTGAAGTCAGGAGGGTATCGCCTTCGGAATGCGGAAGGCGAGACCCTAGGTCTCACCTAGAGTGGTGACAACCTGAAGCGTTTTCCCCCTGATTCATGTAAGTTTTATTTTGTGGAATAAAATTTCTCAAGATTCTTATGCTCATGACGTGTTTTGTGCAAGTGGAAGAGTGATTCTGCCCCAGACCCCGATCAGATCCCGTTGTCAGGCTCCCATCAAGCTGGCAGGGCTGGAAGTCACTCGGAGGAGTCTTCTCCAGACCCCGAGCAGATCCAGCTGCCAGGCTCCCACCAAGCTGGCAGGGCTGGAAGTCACTCGGAGGAGTCTGCCCCAGACCCCGAGCAGATCCCGCTGTCAGGCTCCCACCAAGCTGGCAGGGCTGGAAGTCACTCGGAGAAGTCTGCCCCAGACCCCGAGCAGATCCCGCTGTCAGGCTCCCACCAAGCTGGCAGGGCTGGAAGTCACTCAGAGGAGTCTACCCTAGACCCCGAGCAGATCCCGCTGCCAGGCTCCCATCAAGTTGGTAGGGCTAGAAGTCACTCGGAGGAGTCTGCCCGAGACCCCGAGCAGATCTCGCTGCCAGGATCCCATCAAGCTGGCAGGGCTGGAAGTCACTCGGAAGAGTTTGCCCCAGACCCCGAGCAGATCCCGCTGCCAGGCTCCCACCAAGCTGGCAGGGCTGGAAGTCACTCGGAGGAGTCCGCCCCAAACCCCGAGCAGATCCCGCTGTCAGGCTCCCATCATGCTGGCAGGGCTGGAAGTCACTCGGAGGAGTCCTCCCCAGACCCCGAGCAGATCCCGCTGCCAGGCTCCCATCAAGCTGGTAGGGCTGGAAGTCACTCGGAGGAGTCCTCTCCAGACCCCGAGCAGATCCTACTGCCAGGCTCCAATCAAGCTGGTAGGGCTGGAAGTCACTCGGAGGAGTCTGTCCCAGACCCTGAGCAGATCCCGCTGTCAGGCTCCCACCAAGCTGGCAGGGCTTGAAGTCACTCGGAGGAGTCTGCTCCAAACCCCGAGCAGATCCCACTGCCAGGCTCCCACCAAGCTGGCAGGGCTGGAAGTCACTCGGAGGAATCTGTCTCAGACTCCAAGCAGATCCCGCTGCCAGGCTCCCATCAAGCTGGTAGGGCTGGAAGTAACTCGGAGGATTCTATCCCAGACCCCAAGCAAATCCCGCTATCAGGCTCCTGTTGAAACCAGTCGAACTAGTTTCTCCTAAAAGCTCGGATCTAAGGCTGCAACCCACGCTTACTTTCTTTGAACCACGCTCCCAACAAGACACCTAAAGGAACAGACCGGGGGCTTCAGCTCGGAGGTCCCACCGCTCACCCGGAAGAACTAGAATCCTTCCCCTCCCTAGCCAGTGCTGAGCTAGGTGTCTGAGTGAGAAGGAAAAAGAAGGTTCCACACACCTCTTCTCAGACACCTTACCGGTCTATTTATAGGCTTCAGGATTTGAACTGCAAATAACCAAATCAAGCACCTGTGAGATTACCAGAATACCCTGGGCTGGGTCTGCCAACAGCCAAACTTCGCTGTTCTGGAGAGCTATGGGCAGACCTCCAAGGGTAAAAGAGTAAAAAAGGCTAAAAAGGATGAACCGTTTGCCAACTGAACCGGCTCCTACCAAACTGTTGAACCGGCCTTATCTCTTCCTGCCGAATCAGCGCTCGGCGAGAGGACCACCGTGCGGCTAAAAGCACCACCCTGCAGGCGAGACCCTCCGTCGGCATATAGAAAATCTTCCTTTGACCCCCGCCTGTCAGGCGAATGGACTCAACTTTGGCTCCTCCTGCCTAGCGCGAGCGGACCCACCTTTGGGCTCCTCTCGCCTATTGCGAGTGGACCCACTTTTGGGCTCCTCTCGCCTATTGTGAGTGGACCCAACTTTAGGCCCCTCTCGCTTAGTGCGAGTGGTCTTTGCTTTGGGCCCCTCTCGCCTAGGGCCTTATCTCCTCTTGAGGATTCTTCTAATCCCCTCTCTGCTGAGTTCCCTCCTGTGAGCCCGAGATTGTACACAATCCCCGCTCTTTTCGGGGTTGTCCAAGCTCGAAAAGAAAAGTCCAACCGAGGCTCACGTCATCTCAGCGACTTTATAGCGGAATCTTTTTCGGGTGGGATTCCCCCCCCCCTGAGTCTATAAATACTGGGATCCTTCCCAAGTGTAACAGGCCTCCTCTCTTCATTTTAGCCACCTCCACTTCGCTGTTATGTCTCTTAGCAAAAGCTTTCGTGATCGTATCGCGCTGGTGCGCCAGCGGAACAAGGCGAGCGCGGCTGCCTTAAACCTAATTCCCGCTCGTACTTTTTCCTCACCACCACCCTCTTCTTCTCGCCCGAAGAAGGCGAGAACAACTGATCTGGTTCCCCCGTCGGGAGGACCCTTACCGGATCCCCCGGAGAGACGCATCCCCCCTACACCATCGCTTCCCCAGGAAAAAGAGGTAAGATCCTTGTACACCTCCCCTGTTCGCTATCTATCTTTCACTGCTCCTTTTGCTGTTGGTTTTCAGAAAAGACACGCACCCTACGGTCAGTCTAGTAGCGGACAAACTCATCTCGCCAACCATCGTCTAAGCTCTGTCTCGCCTCCTCCTTCTACTCTTCCCTCTACTCTTGGTGGGAAAGATGGCGAGCCTTCCCATGTCGCTGGGACCTCTCGCCACTCTGGTTAGGAATCTTCTGCCCTGGGTTCTGGCCTCTCTGGCTGCCCACCTTTGATTATGGCCCTCATTCTTTTTTGGCTCTGCAGATGTGCGAGTAGACTCATCTGCCGAAGACTCGCCTACTGAGGAGCGCCCGAGGCGAGCGATCTCCTCGCCTCCTCCTCCTATGGACGAGATCGAAGATTACCTTGGCGACCCTATGGATCCGTTGGCGATGAAGCGCAGGGTGGCCGAGATGTTCCGAAAACACGCGATCATGATTCAAGAGTTGGAGAAAGACAAGCAAACGGCTGACCGGCAGATTGATTGGTTAGAGGTGGAGATTGCTCGCTTGACCTCTGAAGTTGATGCTGACATTGAGATAGATGAGACCGACCCCCAGGCGATTCTGAACGAGGTCGACCAACAACTCCGTCTCGCGCGCTGTGGCGTAGATGCGGCTCGTGCTTTTCACCTCCCCCACCGTCCTCCCTGCGCGAGGTCTCGCGGTGGGGGGCGCTGGCGGTGGCATAAGGATTGAATCCCTCGCGCCGCCTCGCGCCCTTATTTTCTTTGTACTGTTCTTCGTTTTGTAATAACGTTTCCTCTCGCGGCTACCGCCCGAACTCTTTGGATCTACTGAATAGGTCTGCTTAATAACATCTTTTAGTAGTTTCTTTGATAATTTTACCTCTAGTACCGTGCTTTTCTACATTGTGACTCGCGCGTCATATCTATGCTTAAATCATCACTTTTTCCTTTTATTGTATTTTTATGGTACTGTCTCGTCCCCGGCCTGGGACTTACGTTAGGTTACACCAATCGAGACTAGGAGAGAGAAAAGGACGGCCGCCTCTTCCCCTTCCTTTACACTATATATTTTTTGCCTCTTCGTATTTTTCTCTTTACCCAACGGGCTATAAATACCCCCTATCCCTGGGGCCCGGATCATGCTCTCGATTTGTCTCGGCACCCTAAACCTTGCCTCTCTCTTCCTTCCCTCGCGAGCAGATCCTGTCGGCGCTTCGTCTCGCCTATTCTTCTCGCATCCCCCCCTTCGCTCTCTTTGCCCAGAATGGGGAAAAAGAAGGCTGAAGAAGGCGAGGGGCGAAGCCGATGCGGGAGGCGGTTTGGTGACCATGATTTTCCTCCCGGCCGGATTTCCGAGGACTACAACGCCTTCACTCGCGATTTCTTGCCGGAGGGTTTTGAGTCACGCCCTCCAAGGGTGGGCGAGTCGATCAACACTTTTTATCCCGGTGAACTCGCCTTCCCTGTCCCGCATTTCGAAGCGGGGCTGAGGTTGCCCCTCTGGCCAGAAGTGAAACAGGTTCTAAAGTACTTTGGGACTGTTCCTGCGCAACTGAACCCAAACGCTATCTCGGTACTCGTTGTCTTTGCCTGCTACATGCGCCGGGAGCGAATCGAATTCAGCCTGAACTCCTTCCGCAAGCTTTTTGTTTACCATGCCAATGCCGACGGCGTTTCCTATATCACGGGGCAGGGTCTCAAGGTTTGCGAGACGCCTAACAAGAACCATCACTGGCTTACTCGCTTCGTCTTTATTCGCGGCAACATGGGTGGCATTCCGCTGGCGCCCGTGTCACCAGCCGAGGTGTTCTATACCACTCCCTAGGTTAGTGGCACGGACAAGCTTCTCTACGACTTTTTCATTGGCAAGAACTTCGAGGTTCAGTTCCTGAGGTGGGGCCTCGACTCCCTCCTCCCTGTGCTTCCAGGCGAAGGTAAATGCTGGGGCCCTTTATTTTCATCTAGGTCTAACGAATAGTTTTTGTAAACGCATCGTCTCGCCTTTTCCAGGAGAAAGAAATGTTCCCGTTCGCCCGCCTTACAAAAGCAACATCAAACCTTCCAAAGATGTCGCCCTCGCCACGATGGCAGCTGAGGCGGCGAGAGAAAACCTACCCCCCTCCCTGAAGAAAAGACCTGCCGAAGGCTCCACCCCATCTCGCCAGAGTCCTTCAAAGAAAACAAAGGTCAAGAAAGGAGCGCCTCTTCCCTCTGGAAAGGCGAAGCAAGTTCCTGCTGAGATGGTAGACGTGTCGGGATCATTATCCCCCATCTCTTTGGGGTCCCAATCTCTCCAATCCCCTTCTCGGCTTCTCGGTCAGCGGGCCGTCTCGCCGATTGGCAGGACGGGTCAACCTGATTCTCTTGCTGACAACCTCCCCTCTAAATCTCCTACTCGTGAGGTGGGCTCTTCCAGCCGCCCGGCTCCTTCCACCCATCTGAACTTCAATATGGGCCCTGCGATCCCGGATGCTGCTGGCGAGCCAACCCTGATATGGGACAAGGAGGCGAACGGGTCTCTATCTCTACCCTCCTTCCTCCCTGGATAGAGCGAGACCAACCTACGGCTCATGCATTTTCTCTGGGCTTTGGCCTTTACGGTGGCGCAGAGCGAGAACCCGCCGCTGAGCCTCCCTCGCGGGACTTGATCCTGAGGGCCGCGCAATCCCAGCTGCGCTCGCTAGAGCTCTCGCACCAGGTCTCGCGCCGTCTGATTTACAATAACAAGAGCTGGAGGGATTCAGAGGCGAATCTGGCGGCCGAGCGCGAGAAGTCTATGGATCTTGAGAAACGGTTGGTCGTGGCCGAAAACCTTCTCGCCAAAGCTCGGGGTGGTGTAGTGAGTTTCTCCACTCTCGATTCCTTCCCTTTCTTTGTCCACCTTCAACTCCCTCTAATAAATAAACCTCTCGCAGGATGCCGAGACGGCCGACAGGATGCACTCGCGTATAGCCACTCTGGAAGGGGAGGTTAAAGGCATGGAGTCCAAGATCACTCGACTTCAGGAGGCTGCTCTCTCGCCTTCTCGCGTGGTGATTCCCCAACCTCCTCCCTCTCATTATTCTCATGCTGAGGTCGTGGAACTCTGCAAAGACGCCAATATCCGGACCGCCGAACTAATCGTGAAGATGATGAAGGAGATGGAAGTCATCAGGGAAGGCTGCGAGGAGGTCACTGCCCGCGACCTGGTACCCGAGATTTATGGCGAGGAGGAAGACGGCCCGTCCTCCAGCGCGGAAGAATAGAGGAATTATTTTACAGTTCTTTTGTATACTCCTCTTCTCTTTTTTTTTTCTTTTGAACACTTATTACTGAGGCATTTTGTATTACGGCCTCTTTTTGCGTGTATACATATTTTGTTTTTAGGACCTCTCGCCTTTCTTTTCATCTTTCATGTATGCCTACCTTTTCTTTATTTGCGGAACGGGATCACGACTTATCTCGCCTACCGATGGAGGGGCTAGCTTTACCCGTGGCGCGAGTGGGCGGACCCTCAGTGCTCTCGCGCAGGGATTGTATCACTCCTTCTCGCCTTGCTTCTGGGCACCCCTGGCGCGAGCGGGTCTCGAATCACTATTATAATTAGTTTCGTTTGCGAGACGAGGGTACTCTTGTTCTCGCCCTTTGGTCGAAGGGCAGCCCCCTTACTCTAGGTGTGAATAGTCATGTCCTCGCCATAGTCGCGCGGGGGTCGTGCTTCTTCCACTCGCCTTGTCCCTGGACACCCTCGGCGCGAGTGGATTTTGAGGGACCGACTCCTCCCTCCTCTTCTTCCTTTGGGACAAGGACTTTGCCTTTGCTCAAATTATGAAACTCCCATCCATATGCTGCCCCTTTACCCAACCTCCGAGTGACCCTACAGACCTGCCAGCTCGATGATAGCCTGGACAGCGGGTCTTCTCGGGGTCTCCTCTCCAAAACCAACTCCAACCACCGAGTGAGCCTACAGACCTGCCAGCTCGATGGTAGCCTGGACAGCGGGTCTTCTCGGGGTCTCCTCTCCAAAACCAACTCCAACCACCGAGTGAGCCTACAGACCTGCCAACTCGATGGTAGCCTAGACAGCGGGTCTTCTCGGGGTCTCCTCTCCAAAACCAACTCCAACCACCGAGTGAGCCTACAGACCTGCCAGCTCGATGGTAGCCTGGATAGCGGGTCTTCTCGGGGTCTCCTCTCCAAAACCAACTCCAACCACCGAGTGAGCCTACAGACCTGTCAGCTCGATGGTAGCCTGGACAGCGGGTCTTCTCGGGGTCTCCTCTCCAAAACCAACTCCAACCACCGAGTGAGCCTACAGACCTGCCAGCTCGATGGTAGCCTGGACAGCGGGTCTTCTCGGGGTCTCCTCTCCAAAACCAACTCCAACCACTGAGTGATCCTACAGACCTGCCAGCTCGATGGTAGCCTGGACAGCGGGTCTTCTCGGGGTCTCCTCTCCAAAACCAACTCCAACCACCGAGTGAGCCTACAGACCTGCCAGCTCGATGGTAGCCTGGACAGCGGGTCTTCTCGGGGTCTCCTCTCCAAAACCAACTCCAACCACCGAGTGAGCCTACAGACCTGCCAGCTCGATGGTAGCCTGGACAGCGGGTCTTCTCGGGGTCTCCTCTCCAAAACCAACTCCAACCACCGAGTGAGCCTACAGACCTGCCAGCTCGATGGTAGCCTGGACAGCGGGTCTTCTCGGGGTCTCCTCTCCAAAACCAACTCCAACCACCGAGTGAGCCTACAGACCTGCCAGCTCGATGGTAGCCTGGACAGCGGGTCTTCTCGGGGTCTCCTCTCCAAAACCAACTCCAACCACCGAGTGAGCCTACAGACCTGCCAGCTCGATGGTAGCCTGGACAACGGGTCTTCTCGGGGTCTCCTCTCCAAAACCAACTCCAACCACCGAGTGAGCCTACAGACCTGCCAGCTCGATGGTAGCCTGGACAGCGGGTCTTCTCGGGGTCTCCTCTCCAAAACCAACTCCAACCACCGAGTGAGCCTACAGACCTGCCAGCTCGATGGTAGCCTGGACAGCGGGTCTTCTCGGGGTCTCCTCTCCAAAACCAACTCCAACCACCGAGTGAGCCTACAGACCTGCCAGCTCGATGGTAGCCTGGACAGCGGGTCTTCTCGGGGTCTCCTCTCCAAAACCATCTCTCCTCTCCAAAACCAACTCCAACCACCGAGTGAGCCTACAGACCTGCCAGCTCGATGGTAGCCTGGACAGCGGGTCTTCTCGGGGTCTCCTCTCCAAAACCAACTCCAACCATCGAGTGAGCCTACAGACCTGCCAGCTCGATGGTAGCCTGGACAGCGGGTCTTCTCGGGGTCTCCTCTCCAAAACCAACTCCAACCACCGAGTGAGCCTACAGACCTGCCAGCTCGATGGTAGCCTGGACAGCGGGTCTTCTCGGGGTCTCCTCTCCAAAACCAACTCCAACCACCGAGTGAGCCTACAGACCTGCCAGCTCGATGGTATCCTGGACAGCGGGTCTTCTCGGGGTTTCCTCTCCAAAACCATCTCCAACCACCGAGTGAGCCTACAGACCTGCCAGCTCGATGGTAGCCTGGACAGCGGGTCTTCTCGGGGTCTCCTCTCCAAAACCAACTCCAACCACCGAGTGAGCCTACAGACCTGCCAGCTCGATGGTAGCCTGGACAGCGGGTCTTCTCGGGGTCTCCTCTCCAAAACCAACTCCAACCACCGAGTGAGCCTACAGACCTGCCAGCTCGATGGTAGCCTGGACAGCGGGTCTTCTCGGGGTCTCCTCTCCAAAATAAAATCTTCTTGCTTTGAGGAGACGGCTACCTGAGACTGCTTGGTAGGACCAGAAGGCCTCGCCCGGCTTGCTAATATTGGAAGGTGAGAGAGAAAAACAAAGAAACTACATCTCATTCAGAATAGATGATGATCATAAACAGTGGTATTAAGGATAGAATCGCTTTAGATCGTCGCCGCTTCGGGCGCGATCGAAGGGCGTCCCGTTTACATCTTGGAGGTGATACCCTCCTGATTTCAAAACTTCTTTTACAATAAAAGGACCTTCCCAGTTGGGGTTGAGCTTCCCTACCGAAGCCCCTCTTCCTGCGGCATCCACTTTCTTGAGGACCAAGTCTCCCTTCTCAAACTGCTTGACCCTGACGTGCTTATCAAAATATCTTGACATCCGGCGCTTGACCTCCTCCTGTCGGATAGATGCCAGCTCTCTAAGCTCCTCCACCAAATCGAGGGAGAGCCTTTGCTCTTCCCCATTATCTACCAGCCACTCCTCATCTCCCCTCCTTGCCGCAGTTACCCTAGGTGACTCAACCTCGAACTCAACAGGTATGACGGACTCAGAGCCATGGGAAAGTTTGAACGGCGTCTCCCCCGTGGCGGAACTTGGCGTGGTCCTCAAGGCCCAGAGGACAGAGGGGAGCTGCTCCACCCAACTTCCCCTCAAGTTTTCTACTTTTTTCTTTAAGAGATTCACGATGACCTTATTCGCGGCTTCCACCTGCCCATTGCTTCGAGGATGATGCACTGAAGCAAACCGAAGGTCTATACCTAGTCGTATGCAGAAATCCACGAACTCTCTGCTGGCAAATTGCGGTCCGTTATCCGTGACAATGGCCAGAGGGAGCCCATGCCTACAGATGATTTCCCCCCATACGAAGCTTTTGACCACCTGAGACGTCACCTTCGCCAATGCCTTCACCTCCAGCCATTTTGAGAAATAGTCTACCATGACCAGCAGAAACCTCCTCTGGCCACTGGCTTGAGGGAATGGACCCACCAGATCTAGCCCCCATATGGCGAAGGGCCATGGAGCCGTAATCGTGCGCAACCTTTGGGCCGGGAGGAGCTGAAGAGGAGAAAATTCCCGACACTTTCTGCACTTCCTTGCGAATTCCTCGGCATCCTTCCTAAGGGTGGGCCAGAAATAGCCTTGCCTCAACACCCTTCCTTCCAAGGTCCAACTCCCGGAATGGCTGCCGCACTCTCCAGAGTGAATTTCTTCCAGCACCCTCGCGACCTCCTTCTCGGATACGCATCGAGCCAACAGCCCCGACAACGTCTTACGGTATAAGATCCCTTCTTTTAGCAGGTAGTATGCCGACTTGTACCTGACTTGTTTCTTCTCGGGCTCTCCCTCAGGCAGACGTCCCGTTGTCAAGTAGGTGGTAAATGGGTCCATCCAGGATCCCTGCTGATCTACTTCCATCAGTTCTCCTTCTTCGATGGAGGGCCTAAAGAGCTCCGTCATGGTTCCTCCGGCCCGGGGACCGTGCTTGGCGAGCAGGTTTGTCCGAGTATTTTCCTCTCTTGGGATGTGTTGGACTGAGAAACTGCGAAATTGACCAATGATCCTCTTTACCTTTGTTAAGTACAACTGGAGGGTGGGTTCTTTTACCTCAAATTCCCCTTCTATATGCCTTGCCACTATCATAGAATCCGTGGAGACCTTGATATCTTGTATACCGAGCTCACGAGCCAACCTCAGCCCTGCTATAATGGCCTCGTACTCCGCTTGATTGTTGGTGAGGGCGAAATGAACCTTCAGGGCCTGTTCGATCCGTGTTCCCTCAGGGCTTACCAAAACCATCCCTCCTCCAAAAGAATTCTTTCCCGAGGCCCCATCTACCAGCATCTCCCAAGCTACTACGGGAGACGTCTCGGCCTCCTTGACCTCCACCGTGTAATCTACCAAGAAATCTGCTACAGCTTGCGCCTTGATAGCCATCCGAGGAATATAAGAAAGATCAAACTCACTGAGTTCTATCGACCATTTAGCTAACCTCCTTGAGTGCTCCACCCCTTCCAAAATACGGCGGAGAGGGTGGTCCGTTACGATCCTGATGGAATGGGCCTGAAAATATGGCCTGAGCTTTCGGGCTGAGATAACGAGGGCATAGGCTAGCTTCTCTAGGATAGGGTACTTTAGCTCTGCCTTTTTGAGGACTCTACTTACATAATAAATCGGGAATTGCTTTTTACCTTCTTCCCGCACGAGGACCGAACTCACTGCCCCTGCTCCTACTCCTAGGTACAAGAATAGAATTTCTCCTTCCCTCGGACCTTGGAGTAGCGGCGCCTTGGTGAGCTGCTGCTTCAAGGCTAGAAAAGCATTCTCGCACTCGGAGGTCCACTCGAATTTCTTTCCCCCCCTCAATGTTCGAAAGAAAGGTGAGCATCTCTCTCCTGCTCTAGAAAGAAACCTACTGAGCCCTGCCAACTTGCCGGTAAGACGCTGGACCTCTTTGGCATTCGCCGGAGACTCCAGTTCTAGGATAGCCCTTACCTTATCCGGGTTAGGCTCTACTCCTGATGGGGTGAGGAGATGTCCTAAGAACTTTCCCCTACTAGCCCCGAATACGCACTTCAACGGATTGAGCCTCATCTTGTACTTTCTCACCGTTGCAAACGTTTCTTCAAGATCCGCAATATGAGACTTGAGATCTTGGCTCTTGATCATTAAGTCGTCCACGTAGACTTCGAGGTTCCGTCCCTTTTGCTCTCGGAAGATTCGGTCCATCATCCGTTGGTAGGTCGCCCCACATTCTTCAACCCAAAAGGCATCATGTTATAGCTGAAGCATCCATCCTCGGTGATAAAGGTGACATCCTTGATGTCCGGAGGGTGCATGCGTATTTGATGGTATCCTGAAAAGGCATCTAAAAAACTCATTAGTGAAAAACCGACGGCTGAATCAACCAGCGCGTCGATTCGAGGCAGAGGGTAACAATCCTTGGGACATGCTTTATTCAAAAGAGAGAAGTCAATACACATTCTCCACTTCCCTTCCCCCTTCTTTACCATCACAACATTGCTCACCCACCCCGGATACTTGTTTGCTGATATGAACCCCGCCTGGAGCAGCTTTTCCACTTCCTCCCTGATAGGCTTGGCCATCCTGGAAGCGATGGCCCTTTTCTTCTGCTGGATGGGACGAACCTTGGGGTCAAGGTTGAGACGATGGCATGCCACATCTGCGTCAATCCCTGGCATGTCGGCCGCGCTCCAAGCAAAGATATTAATGTTTTCCTGCACGCATTTTCGGATCTCCTCCTGGTCCTCAAGACCAAGCTCTCCGCTGATTTTGATCTTTTCTTTTCTTCCTTCTTTTGTTAGGATGTCCACCTCCTGTAGCTCGACTGCAGCCTTCAGCCTCGAGGGCTCTTCTTCTTCCTCCTGATCTTTCGGAATCTCCTCTTCCTCCCCCAGCCCCTCCTCCTGGTTTCCGAGCTCTTGCTCTCCACCCTCTTTTTTCTCCACTGCCATGTCTACTTTCTCTTCGAACCTCTTCTCCACCTGCACCGGGCCTCCTCCTAGCACTGACTCTTCCATCTCTCCTATCTTTCTTTTCCTTCCTCTCTCCTCTTTCCCTTCTCCTCCGACCCTTAACTCCCCTGCCATTACTGGCTCCTCCGCAATGCCACCTCCCCACTCCTCAACTCTACTCTCCTCTTGTTCCTCCCGTTCCAGTCTTCTCTCTAACTCCTCCGCATCCCCCCTCCATGAGATAGTGTTTACTGCCGTCACATAACACTCTCGGGCCGCCTTCGGATCTCCTCTCACCCTGATCTGGGTTCCTCCCGAATTGAGTTTCAAACATTGATGAAAAGATGAGGGTACACATCTAAAGGCACTAATCAAGGGGCGCCCGAAGATGGCGTTGTAACTGCTGGGAGCGTCCACTATCACAAAACGGCAGTTCCTGGACATCCCTCCCAGAGTTACCTGGAGACCGACTCCCCCTCCACTTCCTTCCTTTCTCCTGAGAATCCGAACAACGGTCCGTCAGCTGCTAACACCCTCCTGGCTTCCACCCTCATCTCATTGAATGCCTTTTTGAAGATAACATTAACCGAGCTCCCATTGTCCACCAAGATCCTTGATACCGTGAAACCCTCGATAGCCGTCCGAATCACCAGCGCATCGCAGAATGGGTCTTCGTGATCTGGCAAGTCCTTCCTAGAGAAGGTGATCTTCTCGTCCGGGGGTGGGGCTTGCGACGTCGAGGCGACACCTCGACGGTACATTGTATGAAGGCTGGCCTTTCGGGTAGCCTCGATTCCCACCCCGCCATGAATCACCCCGATCCCCCCTCTATCCCCCACATCTGACCGATCTACACATCTATCCTCCTCCCCCACTCCGGTCATCTCTACTATCCGCGCTGGTGGCTGTTGCTCTCCCGCTCCTCTTCTCCCCTTCAGCTCTAGAAATTCCGGACAAGTAGCTGTCGCGTGACCTTCCTCCTCATGGAAGTCACAGAATGGCATAGCTACTTCCCCCTCCTGCCTCCCTTCTTGGTGATTCCTTCTTCTCCCTGCTCCTGCTCCTCCCCTTCCTCGCTCTCTTCCCCTTCCTCTTCCCCGGCCTATTACCATAGCTTGTTGAGGCGGGGGTGGGAGTGGCCTAGGACCATGTCTCCACCCCAGCTGTGGTAACCTTCCTGCTCCTCCCTGGTAGTAGTTCCTTCCCCCCGGGGGAAGACCTCTCCCTTGCCCTTGAACAGGGCCTTCCGGTTGCTTCCAACCAAACTCCTGATGTGCCGGCCCTCTTGGCTCCTCCCTTCTCCTCCCTTCCTGCTGCCTCGTTCCTCCCGGTTCTCTGGACTCTACCTCCGCCAACCTTGCTAGTTTCTTGGCAAAAGCCGGGTTTGTTGCCTCCATCGCTATCTCCTTGGATGCCCTCTCCATCAACCCTTCAAAAGATAAGGGCGCCTTCCTGGTGAGGCTCATTTTGAAGAAGCCTTCCCTGAGACCCACAGTAAAGGCCATTTGGAGAGCAAATCCCGACACCTCCTGAATGCCCAGGATTTCCTCTTGGAAGCGATCCACGTACTGGGCTAAGGACTCGTCTGCCTTCTGCTTGATCAGGAAGATGGACTCCGGGTTTTTCTTCCTCTTTTTCGAGGTCGAGAAGCGCAGCTGGAAGCTCCTACTCAAATCTTCAAAACCATATATTGACCCTGCCGGGAGTTGATGAAACCAGTCCCGGGCCTTGTCCTTCAAGGTGATCGCGAAAAGGCGGCACTTGAATGCATCCGTCATCGGCCTGATGGAGACCACATCTTCGAACCATTGCAAGTGTTGGAGGGGATCATCCTTCCCCACATAATAAACCATCTCAGGCTCGCGAAAGCCCTCCGGGACGGGAGCCGAAAGGACCAGCTCGCAAAAGGGGGACCCTCTTGCCAGGGGTCTCGCCGTCTCCACTCGCGCGACGAGATCTACTGGCGAGACGACGTTCGCCGGGCTGGGGAACAACTCTCTTCCTGCCAGATCTCGCCCGTTTCCTTCCACCACCTTCTCCTTTCCAGGCCGCCCCCCTGGCGCATCCTCGCCCACCCTTGCCGAGACGGCTCCTTCCTGAGGCGAGAGGCCCGACCCCTGAGGTAGAGGGGTCACGCACTCACCTCGCTGCGAGATCTGTTGCAACATCCCCATGATGCCCCCGATGGACGCCATGAATTCTTCTCTTCCCACATATCCTCCTGGGTTCTGGGACCCGCCCTCATCTCCCCCGCCCCCATCTCCTCCTCCTAGATCTCCTGCCATGAGATGATCCAAAGTTCTTCGACTCAGGCTGCGATCCACGCTCACCGCACCAAAAATGTTGAAACCAGTCGAACTAGTTTCTCCTAAAAGCTCGGATCTAAGGCTGCAACCCACGCTTACTTTCTTTGAACCACGCTCCCAACAAGACACCTAAAGGAACAGACCGGGGGCTTCAGCTCGGAGGTCCCACCGCTCACCCGGAAGAACTAGAATCCTTCCCCTCCCTAGCCAGTGCTGAGCTAGGTGTCTGAGTGAGAAGGAAAAAGAAGGTTCCGCACACCTCTTCTCAGACACCTTACCGGTCTATTTATAGGCTTCAGGATTTGAACTGCAAATAACCAAATCAAGCACCTGTGAGATTACCAGAATACCCTGGGCTGGGTCTGCCAACAGCCAAACTCCGCTGTTCTGGAGAGCTATGGGCAGACCTCCAAGGGTAAAAGAGTAAAAAAGGCTAAAAAGGATGAACCGTTTGCCAACTGAACCGGCTCCTACCCAACTGTTGAACCGGCCTTATCTCTTCCTGCCGAATCGGCGCTCGGCGAGAGGACCACCGTGCGGCTAAAAGCACCACCCTGCAGGCGAGACCCTCCGTCGGCATATAGAAAATCTTCCTTTGACCCCCGCCTGTCAGCTCGCCTATTGCGAGTGGACCCACTTTTGGGCTCCTCTCGCCTATTGCGAGTGGACCCAACTTTAGGCCCCTCTCGCTTAGTGCGAGTGGTCTTTGCTTTGGGCCCCTCTCGCCTAGGGCCTTATCTTCTCTTGAGGATTCTTCTAATCCCCTCTCTGCTGAGTTCCCTCCTGTGAGCCCGAGGTTATACATCTCCCACCAAGCTGGCAGGGCTGGAAGTCACTCGGAGGAGTCTGCCCCAGGCCCCGAGCAGATCCCGCTGTCAGGCTCCCATCAAGCTGGCAGTGCTGGAAGTCACTCGGAGGAGTCTGCCATAGACCCCCAGCAGATCCCGCTGCCAGGCTCCCATCAAGCTGGCAGGGCTGGAAGTCACTCGGAGGAGTCTGCCCCAGACCCCGAGCAGATCCCGCTGTCAAACTCCCATTAAACTGGTAGGGTTGGAAGTCACTCGGAGAAGTCTGCTTAAACTCTAGACGGATCCAGCTGACGGGCCCCCGCCGAAAAACCAGGGGTTGGACATCACTCTAGGAGCTCGCCCAAACCCTCCAGATGTCCAACAAGGGCGGGGGGCCTCCGTGGGCGCAGCGCATAAGGGAAGGAGTTAGCCGCCCGCGTCGCGAATGATTGGATTGATGGGTCGACGAGAGGACCTCAGCGAGTCAGCGAGCCAGGAGTGCCGGCCCCGGCCTATGGATCGGCGAGCCCCGGTGAAGGGGTATAGGCGGCGAGATCTCGGCCGCACCAAGACCCCTGGAAAGGCCGGCCCGCGCGAAGTCTTTTCGCGTACTAGCTGGGTTTATCTCGCCCGCTCTACGACATGAGTGGAGTGGCGAGCCCGGGCGGTGGATGCGAGCCGCCCGCTCGCATCGCGGCTAACTAACGTACCCCTCGCTCCTAAGTCTAAGTCTTGGATCTCGAACGAACAGACGATCTCACTCGCCCTCGACAGCAAGACCAAAACATTCAAGGAAAGTATAAACAACGAGTGCGAGAAATAAAATATCTTCATTACAGTAAAAATAAAAGCAGAGTTCTTTAAGTACATTCTGGGAGATCAAAAAGGGTGGTTGTTACAAAATCCGGGTTTTGGCCCGCAACACTGCTATGACAAAAGTTTGGCGAGTGCAAGTCCCCGGCTGTTGAAGCCAAAAATGACCTCTGTGGAGTTCGGGGTCCCAAAAGAGGGGTGACCTCACACCTACTACACTCAGGAGAACGTCACAGGCCAAAGGCTCAAGAAGCTAGCAACAGACCATCGGCTCTAGCGTGGAGGTCCCGCCTCACACCCGGAAGACCTTTGAGGTCTCCCCCTCCCTAGCCGATGCTTGAGCTAGGTGTCTTGGAGGAAGAAAGCCAAGAGGATTTAAGTGGCTAAGAAGTGATGCTCTCCAAGGCACCCTCAAGAATCTATTTATAGATTTTCCAAGTCCTGAGGGTAAAATGACAAAAATGCCCTTAGGACAAAATAAACTTCTAGCCAATAGAAAACCCCCACACCAGGGGGTAAAGAGGTAATTTCCACCCCGAGGGGCACAACGGTAAAAGCACGGTCCAGAGGGAGGTGAGCAGGCGTACCCTCCCTGGGCTTGACTTCTGGAGCGAGAGGGCAGACCGCCCGGTCTCTCCCCGCGGGCTAGCTGCCTGGGGCGAGAGGGCAGGCCGCCCGGTCTCGCCTTCTGGGGCGAGAGGGCGGGCCGCCTGGTCTCGCCCCGCGGGCTCGCCGCCTGGGGCAAGAGAGCCGGCCACCCGGTCTCTCCTTGCGGGCTAGCCGCTTGGGGCGAGAGGGAGGGCTGCCCGGTCTCGCCCCGCGGGCTCGCTGCCTTGGGCGAGAGGGTCGGTCGCCCGGTCTCGCCCCGCGGGCTAGCCGCCTGGGGCGAGAGGGCCGGCCGCCCGGTCTCGCCCCGCGGGCTAGCCGCCTGGGGCGAGAGGCCCGGGGGCGAGAGGCCCGGGGGAGAGAGGGGCGGCCGCCCGGTCTTGCCCCGCGGGCTAGCCGCCTGGGGCGAGAGGGCCGGCCGCTCGGTCTCACCCCACGGGCTAGCCGCCTGGGACGAGAGGGCAGGCCGCCCGGTCTCGCCCCACGGGCTAGCCTCCTAGGGCGAGAGGGCGGGCCGCCCGGTATCGCCCCGCTGGCTCGCCGCCTAGGGCGAGAGGGCTGGCCGCTCGGTCTCGCCCCGCAGGCTAGCCTCCTGAGGCGAGAGGGCCGGCCGCCCAGTCTCGCCCTGCAAGCTAGCCGCCTGGGGCGAGAGGGCCGGCCGCCCGGTCTCGCCTCGCGGGCTAGCCGCTTGGGGAGAGAGGGCAAGCCGCCCGGTCTCGCCACACGGGCTAGCCTCCTAGGGCGAGAGGGAGGGCTGCCCGGTCTCGCTCCGCGGGCTCGCCGCCTGGGGCGAGAGGGCCGACCACCCGGTCTCGCCCCGCAGGCTAGCCGCCTGGGGCGAGAGGGCAGGCCGCCCGGTCTCGCCCCTGCCCAAGGCTAGGGTGTCGTGGGCGGGATCCTGGTCTCCAGCCAGTCCCGCCATCCCACCTCGCCCCTAGCAAGCCGGGGGGTGTCGGCCATCTTGCCGCACCCGCCCCCCTAAAGGGCCCGGGGGAAGATCCAGATTTTCCCTCCCCCTACTAGTATATTTCCAAGCTAGAGCCAAAATTGGCCACCGAGAGTGCCAAGACGTCCAAAAAGCTTAAAACTATATAGGTGCGAATACGGGGTTGTACACAAGCAAGGCGAGCCCTGAGAGGCGGACCCCTTATATGTGGTGGTAGGGGCCGTCGCCCGGCTTTGGTACCGGAAGGAATAGCTCCGGTACCACCTCGCTCGCCGAAAGCTTGGCACCGACACTCCTGATAAGGTTGGCCCGCTATAGAGTCTGGAAGGTGTACTTCGTCGCGCCGGCCGCATTCTTATGCATTATCACCCGATCTCGTAATCGTTGTAATGAGCGACCTGATAACCGCTTGTAGACGGCAGCGGGGCAGCCGCTGCAGCCTCCAATGTGTCCACCTGCTCCTGAAGTGCCTGTTTCTCCTGTTGGAGGGTGGCAATCTCGGTGCCCAGTTGGCTGGCCGTCTCTGCATCCTGTGACAGGGGGAACAACCGAATTAAGTCATGCATAAGGGAGGAGAGGTTGATGCGAGTTGAGAAAATTACCGCTCCACCTAGGTACTGTGCGAGAGCGGCTTCGGCTGCGTCAGCCCGCTTCCTTTGCTCGTCCGCCTCCTCCTGGGCGAGCTTGCGGGCCGCCTCCTTCTCGTCAACTAGCTTGTTGAGGGATGGAGTGTTCTTGTCTAGCCGAAGGCACCGCCGGCCGACCATATGGGCCAGCTCGAGACTACGAAATTGGGCCCGCGACCTTTCGTAGATCAACACCCGCGTCGCCTCCTCGTTGTATACAGCGGCGTCTTCTTTCCCATAGACGCCGAAGGCGAGGTTGTAAGCATCCCCGCTGCTGGTTTCGTCCTCCAACCAGCTCAGCAGCAGCGAGGATATGAAGACCCGGTTGGTCTTCTGTCCCATTGAAGCAGCGGAACTCCGGACTCATCCGCGGGCCCTTCGCCATAGCCGAAGTTGCGATGCCCCCAGGGGACTGGCTTCTCGGCAGGCTGCGCCCGCTCTTGGGGCTGCGATGTGTCTGCCTCCCCGCCAGCAGACCTAACGGCCGAAGGGGCCGCGGGGAGGGAACCGGTGGATGGTTGGCTCGCGGAGCCTTACCTTTGTCGCGAGTCGGGAGAGGCGTACCACCCGTTTTCTTCGATCTCTTGAGCGGTGGCGGATCCTGAGGCCGCTTACGACTGGATCGCTTCGCGGGAGCAGGGGCCGAGAGCTCGCGATTGGCGGCGGCAGCTGCCTCGGCCCAGGCAAGCTCACCGGTAGTGAGTCGCGTACTCTCATAAGGTGGATGAAGGGGAATGTCGCGCTCGCCTGCAAAAGCGTGAGAGTTAGAAAATTTTCGAGGAACGGGTTTAAGTGAGCACAGGCGAGCGAACCGCTTACCTTCACCGGGAGGGACGGGGGCGAGGTCGTCCAGGTTCCTGCGGAGGTAGGCCACCTCGAAGTTCTTCCCAATGAAGAACCCGAACAGCCCCGCTTCATGGCCCCCAGGCTCGGGGGGTGGTAGCTCGCCTCGCCAAGTTGGACTGGCGAGAGAGGGACGTTGTTAAAGTCCCCTTTGACGAACAAGAACTTCTTGAGCCAGTTATGGCTCTTGTTGACCGTCTCCCGCACCTTAGCGTGTGTGCTGGCGAAGCAGGCGGTCCCGTCCTTGTTTGCGCGAAAAGAAAACAGCTTGCAGAACACCGCAAGATTGAACTTGACCCTCTCCTCTCGCAAGAAGCAGGCAAACCCTACTATTACCGCAACAGAATTTGGGGTCATCTGCCCTGGGACGACTCCATAGTATTTGAAGACTTGGTTGACTTCCGGCCATAGGGGTAGCCGGAGGCCCGCCTAAAAGTGGGCCGTCGGAAATGCGAGCTCTTCGGCGTAGAGCTCGTTGATTCGCTCCTCCTTACCGGGCCGCCTCGCCTCAAAGCCCGACGGGATATAATTGTCGATGGTATCTACAAACTCCCTCTCGGTAAGGGCGGCGAGAGGGAAATCGTGTTCGGAGAAAGTCCAAGCACATTTTCTCCTTCCCTCCGCCTCGCCACTACCACCACCCATCTTGCAGAAATCTTATCGAGCGGGACAGGGGATTTCTCGCAAAAAAGTTAAGGGAAAGAAGAAGCCTTAAATGAGGTAGGTAGAGAGTGAGTTGGCAGGGCCTATTTATAGAACCAGAAAAGGCGGGAAAAAGTTTCGATGACGGGAAAAGTGCGGATAGCAAGATTAACCCCGACGCTTCGACTTTCGAACTCAATCCGGATCCACGTCGACCCGCCAGTCGGCCGCGAGAAGCTCTCGGCCGCAAGACGCCCGCACCCGCTCCCACATGGAAGTAGAATAACCGGGGATGCGGGCCCCGCCGGGACCGGTGTTCGAGTCCCTCAATAAGCGACCCGCGGGCAGTCGACCCGCCCCCGCCAGAGCGAGAACAACTAGGTCTAGGCGAGTCGCCTCTGCGATGCCGAGCCCGCAGGAAAGAAGAACCGATCAAGCCAGTTCGCCTCAGTCGCATCCCCCCCAAAGGTTGAGACCAACGTAGTCAAAAGAAAAAGTAGTGAGTGCACGCCCATAAGCGAGCGGGAGAGGTGCTGAATTATTACAGGCAAATAAATTGTTCATGATAAACGTTTGATG
Organism: Platanthera zijinensis; assembly: GCA_039513925.1. Classification (NCBI taxonomy): domain Eukaryota; kingdom Viridiplantae; phylum Streptophyta; class Magnoliopsida; order Asparagales; family Orchidaceae; genus Platanthera; species Platanthera zijinensis. The sequence continues at coordinate 5,106,206 of CM077078.1, read as the reverse complement.
GCTCCGAGATTTCCGATCGCTGCGCAAGGGGGCAATCCAGACCCATCGGGTAGCGGAGGGCGTAGGCGGGAGAGAGGCAGGCGGCTCAGTACTGAACCCATTTCCACCTGCCCCGCCACCGCTTGCCGGATCTAGGTGGCATGCGAGGATAATTATACTCACGGACCGCCGTCAGTTCCCGCTGGGCCAGATCGACCTGCTCCGAGACGTGCCTAAGCTGCTCCTCGGCCTGCGTAATATGAACGCCTGGGGATGTCACTCCGTCCTTGTCAGCTGGGCACTCCGCCCCTTCCAAAGCTGCAAATCGCCCCTCCGCCTCGGCCTTATCCTCGTCCACTCTGTCAAGGACCTCCTGTAGCAGCAGCGTATGTTTCTGAAACAATCGCGTCACTTGCGCCTTTATCTTCTTGGCATTCAGCGGGTCACCCAGGTAGTCTGAGATTTGGTCCAGCTCCGGGGAGGCGAGTACCCCTCGCTCATATCGACGTTAGAGGAGACCGCATTGTAACCTGCGAAGGCTAGGTCAGGAGATGCAGTGAAATGATGAGCGGGCTAAAGCAAAGAAATTACCAGGCGTCGACACGTCCCCCGCACCACCAGCCGGCCGAGAAGGGCCTGGCCGACCCTGGAAGGTTTCTCCTCCAAGGAAAACGAATGGTTTCCCTAGACCAGGGGGCCTTGGCGATGGGGAGTCACAGGAGGGAAGTGCGCCTGAGACAAGGGACTAGCGGCCCGGCCAGTCACCACCAGGGTGGAATTCTCCAGGTCTACCCTATCCACTCCATTATCATGAGGCGCCCCCTGCAAAAAGATAAGTCAGAAGGGGAGATGGCGGATCAAAAAAGGGAACCACATACCTCAAGAACGACCTCGGCGTCGCCGACCGAGCTGGGAGTAGGTTTATCACCCATGGGGGACCGTCGGGCGACCTTCCCTTTCACCGGCTTTAATTAGGGACCGGGCGACCTGCACGCCAGCCACGGGCGGCTTCGAGAGCCGCTTCCCGGGCACCCTCCCTCGCCGCCGCCAAACGAGCCCGCATTTCCTCAGACATATGCATCTTCGGACTATGAATCGCGGAAGAGGGCAAAGAAGAGGAGTTGTCTCCAAAGGTCCCTTTGACCGGCGATTTGTGGAGGTCTAGTGCTCGGTTTGCTCGGGTAATTCCAGATTCGGCTTGCTCTCGTCTAGATCTTCCATCCTAGGTAAGTCTTGCTTGATTTAGGGTTGTCATTAGAGAGCTAGGGTTTTCGGGTTTCCTCTTCTTCCCTAAAGCTCTAGTTTTGCTTCTAGGTGGCCGACCTTGCCGCCGGAGCCGGAGGTTAGGAGCTTTCTGCTGTTTCCGAGAAGTAGAGGCAAGTGGCTCCCTTGCCCTTGCCTAATTATTTCTTACTCATGCTCAAATTCCTTTTCCTGTGCAATAGTTTGGTCAATCCGACCATGGGCTGCCTCATGTTTCCTCTTAACTGTCCCGGCCTGTGTCCAGTTTGGTAGCTGGTGCAAGGGTTTAGGCCTAAGTTAATGTAGGTGTACAACCCGTATTCGACGAGAGGAGGCCCCACCACAGCCAGGTCACCAGAAGTCAAAGTCAACGATCCAAGAGCGAAGTCAAGATCAAGCCGCGAGCCAACAAAAGGTATGGGCGAGTATGGCGAGCTCCCCACGCATGCTCGCCAGGTGGCGACTAAGGCGAGTTACTCGCCCGTTCTGTGCGAGCTCCCCAGAAAGTCGCCCGATCGCCGGGGTGGGGGTATAAGTAAGACCCCCCCCCCCCCCCGTCTTTGGATTTCCCTATAAATAGGACCCCAGGGGTACGAAGGAAGGGAAGAAAAAAACTCTCGGATAGTTACTCGCGAATTCCAGCTCGCGCATCTCCTTCGTATCTAGCTCAGCCATTCTGGTAGAGAAGGGGTTGCTTCACCTAAGCAACCGAGTACGTGGTGGGACCTTCCTGCCGCAGCGCCTGGGGTCTTGTTTCTTTTGCTTGTCCTGGGCCATCCGATTTCACTGCGAGACCGGTAACCTTAGGCCGCCTAGTCCGATTCTGAGGTCGGGATTTTCTAGACATCAACACTTGGTGCGGTGAGCGTGGATAGCAGCCAAGAAGGAAAGTTTCATAGTGGCGAAAAATGGTCAATGGTGGCGATCAAGGCGAGTTGGCGGGCAACTCGGCAGGAGTAGGCACCTCGGAGAGAGGTGGCGGGTTTGTGACGGTAGCAGCTTTCGAGGAGTTCACGAAGAGGATGGAGAAGGCGATACTCGTCGGATTCGCCAACCAACCGGAGGTCACGGCGACTTCTCCCCATCGCCTGACCCCGCCGGGCGAGGAGGAGCCAACCCGGCGAGCAGGAAAGGAGCTCGCCTGGGCGAGAGAGGAGCAACCGATGCTGCCGCGTCATCACCCAGCGAGCAGCCAGGGCATCCGATTCCGAGATCCTGAACTCCCGGCGAGGTATGGGAATACTCGCCGATGGAGCGAGCACGAGTATTCGAGTGAGGAGGATAATCGCCGTCGCCAGGAAGGGAGGAGCCCCTTCTGCGCTGAGATCCTCTCGTCCCCCGTCCCCGACAATTTCCGAGAGCCCGCCCTCACCTACTACTCCGGCAGATATGACCCAGTAAGGCATCTTCAGTGGTTTGAGGATGTGGTATCGATCCGCAACATGTCTGATGCCTTCAAGTGCCGCTTCTTCTCCATCACCTTCAAGGGTAGTGCAAGAGACTAGTTCCACCAACTGCCGGCAGGCTCCATCAACTGCTTCTCCGACCTCCGTCGGTGTCTCATAGCGAGATTTGCGACATCCAAGAAGAGGAAGAAGGAGGCGACGACCCTCTTTAAGATCGTACAGGGGCAGCACGAGAGTTTGGGTCGTTACATCGACCGATTCCAGGAAGAGGTTTTGGAGGTGGAAGAGGTGGATGGGTTTACCTTGATGGTTGCCCTCAAGTTTGGCTTGAAGCAGGGATTCTTCAACATGGAGCTGGGGCACAGGCCGCCGAGGTCGTTCGAAGAGATGGTGGAGAGGGCCAATGTCTTCATTCAGGGGGAGGAGAGGAACAAGGAGTTCCTGGCAAGGCTGGACGGGGATAAGCCACTAGGGGAGAACAGGGGAAGACTATTGGAGAGGGAGAGGCGTCCGGAGAAAATGATGGCAGAAGGCAGGAAGAGCCGAAGGGGAAGAGGAGAGAGGAGCCCAGGAGGGCGGAAGAGTTGAGGCAGGAGAGGCCTCGAAGGCAGGAAGAAAGGAGGCTCGTCGAAGCCTCAGAAGGAAGAAGGGAAGAAAGAAGGTTCCAGTATCCAATAGATCGTCCCCAGTGGAGGCGACCGATCCGCCAGGAAGAGAGGAGAAACAACAACCTTAGGGAGCAAGGAGGAGGAGGAAGGGAGGCGATGACCATAACGCAACGGGCCGCAAAACGCCGGCGAAAGGAGAAGCGACAGGAGAGGCAGCAGGAAGCGGCAATTCCCCTCTACTGCGATATCCATCGAGTAGAGGGGCATGGGACCTTGGCCTGCCCCGAGTTTTGGGAGGCAAGGAGGAGGTTGGAGGCGACGGAGGCAGAGAGAGGGTAGCCAAGGCAGGAGGCCCCAGTCGGACAGGTAGCCTTCCAAGCTCCGCAGAGGAGGAGGAATGAGGACAGGGTTGACCAGGGGGGTCGAGGAAACGTTATTCCCGGTCCGGGAGGCGGACACGTCAGGGTGATCAATGGGGGCACAGGGCTTGGAGCTTCCCGCAAGGGTTGTCTCCACCAGATCTACAAGAGGAGCGTCGCCTCGACGTCGCAGACTCCTCCGCTGCTGAATGAGATAATCTTCTCGGAGGAGGACATGCTGTGGAACGAGAACCCCTTCCATGACGCGTTGGTGATACAAGCGGCCATCGAAGACTTCACCATCGACCGAATCCTCGCGGACAACGGGAGCTCGGTGAATGTCATTTTCAAAAGAACCTTTGTGAGGCTTCAGGTGGAAGCATCCAGGGTCCAGGCCGCGGATGGGCCTCTCTTTGGCTTCTCGGGAGAGAAGAAAGAGGTGGAAGGGGGAGTGGAGCTGCTGGTCACCCTCGGTGGGACTTCAATCCGGTGTCGGTTTGTCATCGTCGACGCACCCAGCGGCTACAACGCCATTTTCGGGCGGCCTCTCATCAACTACTTCAAGGTCGTCCCGTCGTCGTACCATCAATGCCTGAAGTACTGCCGGGATGACGTCCAAGTCCGGATCAGGGGGGATCTGAAAGCCTCCTGGGAGTGTTACCTGAATACTGTCAGCACCATCAGCTGGATGGGTGACGCGGAGAGGCTGGAGAAGATGATGGAGCAGGAGGAGGGCCTGCAAGCTGCCGAAGAGCTAGATGAGGTGGAGGTGATCTCCCCGAGAGGAGAGCCTGAGCTGCTGAAGGTCGGGGGAGCCTTGCCCCAGGAAGGGAAGGCGGAGATAGCTGCTTTCCTGCAGGAGAATGCCGACATCTTCGCATGGAGTGCCGCCGAGATGCCAGGGATATATGCCAATATTGCCTGTCATCGCCTCAACCTGGATCCTGCGGTAGCTCTGGTTCGTCAAAGGCAGAGGAAGAGCGCCACCGCGCTGGCCGAGCCGATCAAGTAGGAGGTGAGGAAGCTGCTAGATGTGGGGTTCGTCTCGGAGATCCAGTATCCAGGCTGGGTCTCCAATGTTGTAATGATAAAGAAGTCCGGAGGGGGCTGGAGGTTATGTATCGACTTTTCCATATTGAATAAAGCTTGCCCGAAGGGTTGTTATCCCCTGCCTCAGATCGACGCGCTGGTTGATTCCGCCGTCGGGTTCCCTGTGATGAGTTTCCTTGATGCTTTTTCAGGGTATCACCAGATCCGGATGCATCCCCCCGATTGCCGTGACGTATCCTTCATCACCGGCGACGGGTGCTATAACTACAAGATGATGCCCTTCGGGCTCAAAAACGCCGGCGCAACATATCAAAGAATGATGGACCATGTGTTCAAAGAGCAAAAGGGGCGAAATTTGGAGGTCTATGTGGGCAACCTTATCGTTAAAAGAAGGAGCGTCGCGGAGCACGTAGCGGATCTGACGGAGACCTTCGCCACCCTGAGGAAGTACAAGATGCGGCTTAACCCGGCCAAATGTGTCTTCGGCGCGGGAAGGGGGAGGTTCCTGGGTCATCTCCTTACTCCTCGGGGGGTGGAGCCTAACCCCGACAAGGTGAAAGCCATCATGGAGATGATCTCCCCAAGAGATTCCAAGGAGGTCCAGAGGCTGACTGGAAGGCTGGCGGGCCTTAGTCGTTTCCTATCCAAGGCCGGAGAAAAGTGCTCCCCATTTTTAAAGCCCTTCGGGGGAACCAGAAATTCGAGTGGACCACGGAGTGCGAGGAGGCTTTCGAGAAGCTCAAACAACAACTAACCCGAGCTCCTCTCCTCTAAGGTCCACAGGGCGGCGAGGACCTCTTACTTTTTCTGGGAGTGGGAGCTGAGGAGGTCAGTTCGATGTTGGTTCGAGAAGAAGGAAGGAGGCAACTCCCCATCTACTACGTGAGTCGGGTGTTGCGGCAGGCAGAGATAAGGTACCCTATCATGGAGAAGCTAGCTTTCGCTTTGGTAGTTTCGGCTCGGCGGCTCCGCCCATATTTTCAAGCTCATTCCATCAAGGTGGTCTCCGATCATCCCTTAAGGAGTATATTGGATGGGGTGGAGCATTCTGGCAGGCTGGCCAAGTGGGCGGTGGAGCTCAGCGAGTTCGACATCTCGTATTCTCCAAGGGTAGCCATCAAGGCCCAGGCGGTAGAAAATTTCCTTGCCGACTTCTCGGCCGAGGTAGAGGTAGACGTGGGCGCTTCCCGACCAGTCTCTTGGAAGATGTTTGTGGACAGAGCATCCGACAAGTTTTCTGTGGGAGCCGGAGTCGTGTTGGTTAGCCCCCAGGAACCAGGATCGAACAAGCCGTCGAGATCCTCTTCCTAGTTACGAATAATCAGGCGGAGTACGAATCCATGGTGGCCGGCTTGTGTCTCGCCAAGGAGCTGTCAATCAAGGACATCCGAGCTTTCACCGATTCAATGGTAGTCGCTTCCCAGATTCGGGGAGAGTTCGAGGTATATGACCCCACCCTGCAACAATACCTGGTCAAGGTTAAGGGTCTGATCGGGGGGTTCCAGTCCTTCTTTGTCGAGCATGTGCCCCGAGAAGACAATACCGAAGCTAACTACCTTGCCAAGTGCGGTCCCCGGGCCGGGGGACGGTCACCGAGCTGTTTCGACCATCCATCGAAGAAGGAGAGATGATGGAGATCGAGTAGCGGTCCTCGTGGAAGGATCCATTCATTACGTTCTTAACGACGGGTCAGCTGCCCTCGGACGGGCAGGACCGAAGGAAATTCCGATACAAGGTCGCGTACTACCTGCTGCTCGACGCCGAGCTTTATCGCAAGACCATCTCGGGCCCCTTGGCCAGATGCTTGTCGGAAATCGAGGTCCCCCGAGTTCTCGAGGAAATTCACTCAGGGGAATGCGGCAGCCATTCCGGGACCCGCACTCTAGAGCAGAGAATCCTGAGGCATGGCTACTTCTGGCCCACCATCCGAAAGGACGCGGAGGCTTTCTCTAAAAAATGCTCCCAGTGTCAGCTCTTCGCGCCCCTCCAGCTTCAACCGGCTCAACACCTCCGCTCGATCACCGCTCCGTGGCCCTTTGCCATCTTGGGGATGGATCTGGTCGGCCCATTCCCTCAAGCTAGTGGACAGAGGAAGTTCATACTGGTGATGATCGACTACTTCTCCAAGTGGATCGAGGCCAAAGCCTTGGCCAAGACCACCTCCCAGATCGTCAAGAATTTTATCTGGGGGGAAATCGCGTGTAGATTTGGGATCCCGCTGGCCATCGTCACCGACAATGGGCCGCAGTTTGTCAGCTTGGAGCTGGAGGACTTCTGCAAGCAATTGGGCACAGACCTTCGGTTCGCTTCAGTGCACCATCCTCGGAGCAACGGACAAATAGAAGCTACCAACAAGCTCACCATCAACCTACTGAAGAAGAAGGTCACCAATCTAAAAGGAAACTGAGCCGAACAGCTCCCCTCGGTCCTATGGGCTCTGAAAACGACCCCGAACTCGGCCACGGGGGAAACGCCTTTCAAGTTATCCCACGGGTCTGAGGCACTCATCCCAGTGGAGTTCGAGGTGCGAAGTCGAGAGTTGTTGCAGCCGAAGGCGGGAGCGAGGAATGACGACTGGAGAACGAGGATGCCCAGAGGCTCTCCCTGGATTACGTGGAAGAGCTTCGAGACTTGGCCTCCATACGCCAAGAGGAAGTCAAGAGGCGCATGACGAGGTACTTCGAAAAAAATGTCAGCCTAAAAAACTTCCTCGCAGGAGATCTGGTCATGAAAAAGGTAGACGTCGCTGGGCGGGGAGCCGCCGTGGGCAAGCTGCATCCCAATTGGGAAGGCCCCTTCATTGTCCAAGAAGCCCTGGCCGCGGGGGGCTATTACCTACAAGATCAAGTAAGGGAGCAGCTAAACGGAACCTGGAGTGGGGATGATCTGAAAAGATTCTATCCCTAGTTGTAACACTTATATCTATTTTTGTAAAGATGTTATTTTAATATACAATGGTGACTGGATTATTCTCCTTTTTTTGTTAGTATCCCTCAAGGCTTCTGAGTGCTCCTAGGATCCGCCTCGCATTCGACTCCGGGGACCAGTGGTCGGTTTGTTCCTTATACACAGCCCAGTATGGATGATAGGACGATGCCTCGGGACTTCAAGCACTCTTGTAAGACCGAGCCTCTGCACTGTCGGCCGAGATCATCTCCCCCCTTGCATGTCGGCCTATGTCTCCCCGAGTGCATCTCTCTTCTAACTGGAGGAACTACTAGGAACGAATTTGCACCCTAATCCCCCGGACTCAAAGAGAGGCCGACCTCGTCAAGCACCCATAAGATGAGGATTTTGAGTTATCAGCAAAGCAGGATAGCCTGCCGCAGAAAGAGTACGAACGAACGAGCCCAGGGGCATGTGTTGGTTCCGAGTGCGTCCTAAAAGGACCCTCGACGAACATCATCCCTCGTTCGGACGCTGGCACTCGCGGCCATTAAGCGTAGCTGGAAGCGATCGTCACTAGCAAATCGAGGGACTTGCCTTCGACCCGTTCGTACTAAATAACCCAGTATGGATGATAGGACGATGCTTCGGGACTTTAAGAGCTCTTGTAAGACCGAGCCTCTGCACTGTCGGCCGAGATCAGCTCCCCCCCTTGCATGTCGGCCTATGTCTCCCCGAGTGCATCTCTCTTCCAACTGGAGGAGTTCTTAGGAGTGGGTCCGGGCGCTCCCCCCCGATTTGGCAGGTTCAAGAGCATCTCCGAAAGGAGAAGATTGCATTTTTACCGAGATGACCATGCTATAAATTCTCAAATGTCTCCCAAGTGACAGGATCTCCTCGATCGAAATCAAGACTTCGAGTTGAGTAGCGTCGTAAGACGGTATCCCCACGAGCTCCTCTCCTCGGGAATCGACCGATCTCCTCGATTGAAATCAAGACTTCGAGTTGAGCAGCGTCGTAAGACCGGTATCCCCACGAGCTCTTCTCCTCGGGAATCGGCTGATCTCCTCGATTGAAATCAAGACTTTGAGTTGAGCAGCGTCGTAAGACCGGTATCCCCACGAGCCCCTCTCCTCGGGAATCGGCCGATCTCCTCGATTGAAATCAAGACTTCGAGTGGAGCAGCGTCGTAAGACCGGTATCCCCACGAGCTCCTCTCCTCGGGAATCGGCCGAGCTCCTCTACTTGATGCCTGCTAAGACCGGATTCGTATCGAGGAGCGAGTATGCCCCGCGCGAGTAGGCGAGTATGCCCGCGCGCGAGTAGGCGAGTATATCCCGAGCGGGTAGGCGAGTTACTCTCGGGCAGGCGGGCGAACATTCCTTAGGCGTACGGGCGAATGCGTCACGACGAGCGTGTGATCGGTGTTCGGAGCGGCATATACGCGAGATAAGCAGTCGTCTAGCGAGCACTCCTCACCAGGCCTATGAGCCTAGCGAGCGATATCAACCGTCACGCGAGTAAAGAATTGCAAAGAATAAATAACTTGTATAAATATGTAAACTTTACAAGTTACAAAAGTTTCAAAAGGTCCCCCTGCACCCGAGCATGACGAAGATCGGCAAGCGACTATGACTCATCGTCGCCAGTATCCGACCGATATTCCTCATCTCCGACGTCCACGTCTTCCTCTTCCTCGCCATCTTCGTCATTGCTCTCGCCGCTGCTGCTGTCACTGCCACTGCTGTCGGAGTCGCTGGAGCCTGACGGAGAAGGGACGCGGTCTGGAGAGATCGTCCCCTCAACGAGCAGCTCAGGGATAAGCTCGTCAACGGTGAGTTGCTTATCCCCCTCGACAAGCTGCCCGTTTATTCTCAGACGTGCGAGTATGATGTTGCCAGCCGTCCGCGCTATCTCGCGGCAGATAGAGGACCTCTCCTCCCACAGAACTCGGGACCGTTTGACAGCCCACAGCGGATCGTCCTCGGGTCGCGGCGCCTCCGCAACGGGGAAGAGGAACTCGCGCGTCCTTCGGCGACGACTAGCCGAGTCTCCATCTCGGCTACGCGAACTTGGGCCCCCTCCAGCTCGGCTTGCGACACGGCGAGCTTCTCCTCGCACTCAGATAACCTCTTCGCAGCCTCGATTTCAGCAGCCTGCGAGACATCGAACGTAGTACATATCCAGACGAGATGAATCACATATCGCCACCCGAAAGTCATTTACCTCAAAATCCTTCCAGCGGACCGACTGCATGCCGAGTTCTATGGCTTTCTTGGAAACGGTTTTCAAAGCTTCCGTTGTCTCCAGCAACTTGCTCGCCGTGAAATTCCCCAGCTCGGCAGCTCGCGCGAGCGAGCAGGCAGACTGATGTGCAAGCTCCGGCGGGGCGAGCTCCAGCATTGACTCGGCGTCGACCCGCCCATACAAGGCGTGGAGGACGGCGAAGGCCTCCCCCTTGTCCTCCCAGTCCGTCGACCAGGATGGGAGGTTGGTGCTCAGCGACACCAGATGCTCCTCCGCCGACCAAGTCACCAGCGGGCGACCATGGGCGTCCACCACCCCTCGCCCGAGGTTGTAGTTGGGGTGGAAGCGAGGTGCCCAAGCCTCCAGCGGCGACTCGTGATCGTCAGACTGAGGCGACGACACCTTCGCCTTCTTGTTCGCCGGCCCCGACGACCTCACCTCTCTTTTCCCTTGGCGACTTTCTTTTTCTCCTGACATCGGGCGGAGGGTGAGCTTCAGAAAGATGGGTGACAACTTCCTTCGCCGGAGGGAGCGATTTCTCTGGAAGCTCGTTGGCTACTGCAAAAGCACGCGATATGGTTAGTACAAGCTTCGGCAAAAGTAGTAGCGAGTCGGCGAGCATACGAATCTCGACAGTCCTTACCCTCGTTGGGATGAACTGCCTCTAGCGAGTTGACATTGAGCCGCCAGTAGATGACGTCGAACCGGCGACATCGGAAGGATTCGAACAGTTGCTCGCGAGCGCCTTCCAAGATCGGCGGGAGGAAGACGATGTTGGCAGGTTGGTGCGGCCTTCCCAGGAGATCCCCGAAGTCGCCATGTACGACCACCAGAAGCTCGCTCTAGCGATGGACTTTGTTCGCAGTCCCCACCAGGGTGCAAAACGTGGCTGCTGAAGAAGACGACCCCCTCCGATGTCGTGGCGAAGGCGAACACTCGGTGAAAAATGGAGAGGTCAAAGGCGATCCTCTCCTCCCGAAGGTAGCAGAGGAACCCCATGATAATCGTCATTCCGTTGGGATTAATCTGCGCGGGAACGATACCGAAATATCGCAGGACTTCGCAGAGCTCGGGCCAGAAAGGAAGTCGCGGGCCAGCGTCGAAGTGGCGCAGCGACAACACGAGCCCGCCCTCAATATAGGTATTGAGTCGCTCGTTGCGAGTAGGAAGCCTCGCCGAGTATCCTTCCGACAGTAGACGCTCCCTAAAACCCTCCAGATCCTTATCTGAAGTTATCGACTTCTTGAAAGCCGCGTCGGCGAAATTGATGGCGTGAGCTTGTCGGCGAGCACTTGCGTCATCACCAACCATCTTCGCGAGCCATGAATAAGAAAGGGGGCAAGCAGAAGGAGAAAGGAGGAAGAAGCGAGCAGAAGGGATACTCGCGAGGCAGATTGAGAAGTTCGCAGCAGCGTACTTATGTTCTACCTACCTTCCTATTTATAGGCCTAAGGCAAGAAGGGGGGGTATTCGTTTCCGCGAGCATCGATCAACGTCGCGCGAAGGAAGGGGCTACACACCAGCGACATCGGGCCCATCTTGCGCAACGAAGCAAGGACGCTGCGGCGCTCGCCAAAAACCTGCACGAGTAAACTCGGATACCATGGATGTAAATAAAGTCGTGAAATAATCAGTAGCGAGAGGAATAGTCGCCCGGTTTATTTAAAATAATACTGTTCGTTACAACAATGCTAAATGGCGAGGGGATCTAGAACAAAAAACAAAACTACGTCCTAGGCGGCCGCTCCGGAGGATGAGATGTCGCCCGGCCCAGCCCATCTCGCGCGCCCTCCGGAAGTGCTCCCTCGCCAGCGCCATCGCGTCGTCGCCAAGCCGCAGCTGCTCTTCCATCCTCGTCAGCCGCCCCACCGAGCCCATACTCGCTCGAATCCCAGCCAACTCATCCAAGACGAGCTGGAGGCGGTGGTTGTTAAGCGCCAGCTGGCAGTCGTTCTCCTTCACCATGTGGAAGCGAGCCTCGTAGCTCTCCAAGGTGGTCTGGAGCTCCTCTAGCCTCGCCATGCGCACCTCCAGAGCCGAGATTTGGCGGTGAGGCTCACATATGACAAGCTGGTCGAACTTAGTCTCCAGCTCCATGTAGGCGCGAGCGACAGCGTGGCAATACTCGCCCCGACAATCCGATGGCATCGATGAAGGTCGACCCAGGAGTCGCCGGGCGATCTGTCATTAAGGAAGGCAAGTCGAAATCAGAAATCAACGACCAAGCAAGATCAAGGATAGCTAGAGGTAGAAGAGCTCACCACGACGAGGAGATCGAGACCGGCGCGGTGGAGAAACACGACCGGAGGCATCTCGCCTACCCGAAGACGAACCCCCAAGGTTATCGGCAGGCCTGCCTTGACCGCGGCCTCCCTGCCCGCGCCCTCCATGCTTGAGGTCCCTAACCCGCGGCGGAAAGTAACTCGGCCGCGGCTTATCTGATTTCTTCGGCAAAGGCGAAACCTGAGACGAACTCGCTGGCTGTTGTGAACTTTTCGGCGGAGACGGCGGATGTCGCTGCAAGCCCGCCTTCTGCTGGGCAGGCAAGGGCGGCGGCGGCGGTAAGACGGTGCCCCTCGCCTTTTCAACCACATCCAGGGGGGTGGCGGCGGCGGTAAGGAAATGCTCGCCGGTGGCCGTGACGAGTCTGGTGCGGAGGCCGGAAGGTCCTTGCTCGCTGGAAGGTCCTTGCTCACCGGAAGGTCCTTGCTCGTCGGAAGGTCCTTGCCCGCTGGAAGGTCCTTGCTCGCCAGGAGGTCCTTCCTCGCCGGAAGGTCCTTGCTCGCTGGAAGACCCTTATTCGCGGAGGGTTTCCTTTCGCCAGGGAGGTCCCCGTCATCTTCTTTGCAGCAACATTGATCCGGACCGCGTGCGCGGTCCGGGGGGGTTTGCCAGCAGCAAGGGCGAGTAGCAGCGCGGAGCTCAGGGGAGCGACATCCAGTGGTGCGTCGGCATCACCCAAAGGGGAGTCTGTATAAGACAGCCTGATCAGCGAGAAGCACGACGATTAAACGATGAAAAAAAGGGGGTCGGAGCGGCGACCTATTACGGTGACGACTTCGACTTGGGATATAGTCGACCCCTTAGCGACTTCAGGATTCTTGTCGGTGCTAAGGGGGGCCGGGTCCGGAACATCGCCCAAACCAAGGTCGTCGAGGAGTTGTTGGGTACTGGTTGAAGGCGCGGGTTTGGCCGCCGCCGCCGCGATCGGCTCAGAAGGGGGAGGCGGGTCGATCGGCGAGGAGGCGGGTTTCTTGAGCTTCTTGGCCTTCTTCTTTTTCGGCGACAGCAGATCGGCCGCGGCATCTTCCTCACGCGGCCTTTTCGGTCTGGCGATGCCGAGGAGGCCGGACAGGGCGGCGAGGCTGTCTTCGAGAAGCTTCGCGTTGGCATCCGACATGGTGGGCGAGTTTCGAGGATCCGCCCTAACAACCAGGCCCCAGGCCCCACCCTCTATTTATAGACTTCGTCGAGCAGTGGACAAAGCGAGCAAACAGATACTCGGCGTAACAGCTCGCCGAATAAGCGTTGGATGTTTCTTTTAGGGCTCCTTCGTCGCCCAAAAAGAGAGGGGATTGTGTACAACCCGTATTAGACGAGGGGAGGCCCAACCACAGCCAGGTCACAAGAAGTAAAATTCAACGATCCAAGAGCGAAGTCAAGATCAAGCCGCGAGCCAGCAAAAGGTATGGGCGAGTATGACGAGCTCCCCACGCATACTCGCCAGGTGGCGACTAAGGCGAGTTACTCGCCCGTCCCGTGCGAGCTCCCCAGAAAGTCGCCCGATCGCCGGGGTGGGGGTATAAGTAAGACCCCCCCTGTCTTTGGATTTCCCTATAAATAGGACCCCAGGGGTACGAAGGAAGGGAAGAAAAAACTCTCGGATAGTTACTCGCGAATTCCAGCTCGCGCATCTCCTTCGTATCTAGCTCGGCCATTCTGGTAGAGAAGGGGTTGCTTCACCTAAGCAACCGGGTACGTGGTGGGACCTTCCTGCCGCAGCGCCTGGGGTCTTGTTTCTTTTGCTCGTCCTGGGCCATCCGATTTCACTGCGAGACCGGTAACCTTAGGCCGCCTAGTCCGATTCTTAGGTCGGGATTTTCTCGGCATCAACAGTAGGCTTAAGGCTAGGGCTGCTGTGGTCGGATAGGAGGGGTAGGGGAGGGTGTTGGGATGAATTTCCAACTCTCTGGATGAGTGGTGTTGAGTGGGCTGGGGTTCGGCTGGCTCCAGCATTTTAGTTTTCATCCTAAGTCAAAAGCGTTGAGTGAGTGTACCTCACTCAATGCCTAGACTGTTAGGCTTATGGCGTTGAGTGTGGTGCACTCACTGAACGCCATGGTCATTTTTACGGCTAAGTCCTTTGGCGTTGAGTGAGTGTACCACACTCAACGCCATGACGGTTTGGCGTTGAGTGAGGCAGACTCACTCAACGCCAAAGCTTTTGCTCTGCGGCTAAGTGTTTTGGCGTTGAGTGAGTCTACCTCACTCAACGCCATTGCCGTTTTGGCGTTGAGTGAGGGGGACTCACTCAACGCCAAGTTTCCTATTTTTGCTGCCAAGTAAATTGGCGTTGAGTGAGTCTACCTCACTCAACGCCATGGCTGTTTAGGCGTTGAGGGAGGGGGACTCACTCAACGCCAAGGTTCCGTTTTGCAGTTAAGTGTTTTTGGCGCTGAGTGAGGCTACCTCACTCAACGCCATTGCTGTTTTGGCGTTGAGTGAAGGGGACTCACTCAACGCCAAGTTTTCTGTTTTGCTGCCAAGTGTATTGGCGTTGAGTGAGTCTACCTCACTCAACGTCATGGCTGTTTTGGCGTTGAGTGAGGAGGACTCACTCAAAGCCAAGGTTTTCTCTACGATTAAGCCGGATGGCGTTGAGTGAGTCAACCTCACTCAACGCCAAAGCAGGTTTGGTATTGAGTGAGGTAGACTCACTCAACGCCTTAGCCAGGGCTTGTGGTTAAGTCTCTGGCGTTGAGTGAGGGTACCTCACTCAATGCCGTGGCTGTTTTGGTATTGAGTGAGGTGGACTCACTCAACGCCGCCGTTTTTTTTGGGGCTAAGTCTTTTGCCTTGGGGTGTGTGCTTCTTTAGGATTGTTAGAGGAGTTTTTCCCTTCCTAAGGGGGATGTTGGGGTTTTCGGCTAGTTTTTGCACGCCGACTCGTGGATTAAGGCCGGAGGGGGTGTTTTCTTGACTCTGGAGGGGTGAAATGTGTGTGATGAGCTGCGGACACCACTAAGTTTGGACAATGAGGCCAACTTGTTTAGGTGTGTGGACCCTAAGGCTGCCACCGGTTGTGTTTCACCCTTAAGTATTTGTTTTTGGCATCTGGTTATTGGTGTTGGTACTGCCACACGCTCCAGGCCCTTATTATTTTGCACCCCGATCATTTGTCCACAAAGTTAGGGCTGCTAGCTCTTTCTTTTCTTGCTTTTGGCCATTCCTGTTAGTACACTGATGCTTTACTGCTGCAAGTTGTTTCTTTCAGTCCTTGATAATATTATTCTTCTTAACGTTATACCTTTCACTTACTGTTAGTTGTTGCCTTGTTTATTGGGTTGGTAAGCCCCTTTTTACTCACACTTAAATCTTATATTCTTCTTACTTTGATATTATGCTGAGGCGATCTTTCTTGAATGCCTCGGGTCCAGATAGTAGCCGATAGAGCGGCTGCTTCCTTTTAGTGGGTTTTGCTGATAGCCTCAAGGGTAGCTGAGTTGCAGATCTTTCACCTTGTGTGGTAGTTAATCTTCTTTTTTGTATGGACATGCACACTCACCGGTGGGTTCGTGTCGGGTTGTCGACGCCCACTGGTGGCATATTTGTTTTGCTGATTATGAATTAAAACTGCTATTTTATTTTTTCCTCTTGGGGTTGTCTACTTGTTTCTGTGAAGGTTTTATGTTAGGTTGCATGTTAGGTATTTTAAAACCCTAAACTATTATATGTACCTCATGCATTTCATATTTGCAAAACTAAAGCACTATCTTCTTTAAGCGTAAAGAATATCTTTCAAATATAAATACTATACTCACCTTAGGAGTCGTGTATGCTATAAGTGGTCCCTTGAGGGCCCTTATACTCATTTAGGGTGTCAAATCAACTAAATCAAAGTATTCTTCCACTGTAAACAAATCTATTTTTCCTATCGTGGAATAGCTGATACACTGTGCCGAGGGATACGACCTTTAAATAAACTGATTTTCTACTATATTAAAACTTGTGATTTGTAGTTTTGGTGCGTTGCCTGAGCGTCAACAGTTATCCCCTGCTCGACGTGGCATCACAACGCGTGTTTTCTCGTACTCTGATACCTCTTAACCTCGGGGAAATGCGGGTTGTGACAGTTGGTATCAGAGGGAGGTTTCTTGACAAGTTAGTCGGGCAACCTTCCCTTTTGATTGCATTAGAAGTTTAGCTTCATAAGCATACACTCACCATATATGTCATCAGCACGTCTTGTCCAAAGCACGAACACTACACTCATAAACATTAAGAAGTATACGGGGCAT